>BPLR01012920.1:0-25477 GCA_021605095.1 Caerostris extrusa | reverse complement strand
ATAGTGATATAGAAATTCATTTTGTAGAATTTTATTTAAATAAAAGATTAATCTAATTTTACAATAAATATTTCACATTCTGAGGGGTGGAAGAAGGGGATAAAAAGAAACTAGTAACAACTTTTATAAAAATTATAATCTAATTATATATATATAGAATATAACGTAGCATTTATTCTTGTTATAAGATGATGCATTTACATTTTTTATTCAAAAAATAAATTGATCTAACATTCTACGCTCGTACAAAAATGTTTAAACAAATCTAATATGGCAGAGGATGATTATTTCATCATCAAGTTTTAAATATGTTATATTTATTTATTGTACAACTGCCTGTTGATTAAAAACGATTGAGGTAAACAATTTTGATTATTTATATTACTGGTGCTGCCATCTACTAGGTATCAGGAGAAAGAATACTTTTTTAAAAATAAGTATGACAGTTTAGGAACACATTTTTAAAATTGTTTTATAATACGATCTATCACAGAATCAGTAAATTTAAATAATTTTAAAATAATTATAATTATAATTATCTTTAAATTATTGATAAAATTTCAAATTAAAAATACAATAAAAATTTTAATATTAAATAAATGAAAAACAGTTGTACACTAAAGATAAAAAAGAATTAATTTTATTTTTGTAAAAAAAATATTGAGTGGCATACTATTTTTTTTTATTAAAAATATAAACAATAATATTCTGTTTATTATGATTTTGATAAGCTTTTCTAAAATAATGTAATAAGATCCATAAATTAAGGAAAGGAAATTGAAGTCCATAAATTAAGGAAAGGAAAATTTATGAAGGATATTGTTTCATGAAAAATATCATAATTCACATGAAATTATTTATAATCTAAAATTTTAAAATTATGAAGCAGTTTAGTAAAATGTTAATTTTTACAAAGAGTGCCCTTTTATTAATGTTATTCATGGTCTGTAAAACTTTTTTTTTAATACAAAATGAATGTTAGGTGAATTTATGCAATAAAACAATTTTCTATTACTTATTAAATTAAATTTTTATTCATAAACAAGAAAAAATATATATATATAGTTTACAACTTGTTTGAAAAACGTTTAGGCACAATTGTTTGCTTAAAGAACGGCTATTACAATAGCATTCATAAATATTCACATTCATAAAATTTTTTTTTTTTTTTTTGGATATTAAGATCAAGTTGTATTAATTATATTAAAAGGATAATCGCTTAATAATATTACTATTGCACCACACCCCATCACTGTGCCTAGAACTGAGTAGCCCCTATACAGTTTGGGAATGGGTGAGATGTCTGAAAGTTTTAATAACAATATGGAGTATTTTAAGTGATCTAAAAGTTGTACGGGATAAAAATAAACTCAAAGTAACAAATCAAAGTTTGGGGAAAGATACCTAGAAAATAGTGATATTAAAAGGTGTGATCTCTTGTCGTAACTAAGTATAACGAGTCATTATTTTCTGAAGATATAAAATTTCCTATTGTAGTCAATGGGTTCAAATTTATAAGATGTCAGGAGATTAGATTTGTCGAAATAAATTACAGGATACCATTCCATATCTGTGGGTTGCGTTAAAAATAACACTTACAATTTTATATAAATCACAATTTTATATACCAATTATGCTAATAATCCCCCTGGTGCAGGGAAGCCTACACCAGGTCCAAGAGATCCCGTCGCAGGCGACTGGGCCATGGCTAAGGATCATATGTAGCTTCAATTTAGCGAGGAACCACGAGGGGCTGAAAGACTGACTCAACCTCAAGACAACGCTCTACGATCCTATTAGACCGGGACCTACGGTTTAAAGTGGATTCTGAACCACTACAAATCTCCTTGGCACCCCGGGACTCGAACCCGAAACCTGCGGCACTGAGCGCCAGACACTCGGCCATTCAGGCCCATATGTATGTGGCCGCTGGCAAGAGAAGTATCAGTAAACTAAAGCTTATAAAAGCATATTTACAGTCACCTACGCCTCAAGGCAAAATGAAAATTCTTCGGCAATTTTGCCTATAGGAAATAATATTCATAAACTATAACTATAGAAAATCCCGTGGGATGGTTGGAGATTCTACGTAACTTGGTTCCCTGACCGCCAAATCCTTTGTTTAGCGCCAAATGGGCGGTCGCCAACTTGCGATAATCATTTCAAATCAGTTGGTTTCTCATTTTCACTGCAAATCTGTTTTTTATTCGCATTTTCACCAGTGCGGTTGTTCTTGTGTCTTGTAATTACTACACATTTTTACTTTGTAGTAATAGTAGTAAAGTAATATATATTGTATTATTATTTCAATTTATATTATTATTATTATTTACTCATACATTGTTGTTTCTTATTCCACTGGGTCAACAGCAACATCTAAGCCAAGTCTAACATATGAACGCATATATTAAACCGATAAGTCATGATAAAGGGTAAAACATGCAGCTTTTTTTTTTTCTTGTCCATGATGTTGCGGCTCAAAGACATGGGGCACCCTAAGATAAAAAGTCTGACTTTACCCCATTTTATTTACCCTATATTTCGGTATATTTGTGTATTGAGCCAAAAAATATTTATTTAAGCCCGGTTTAAAATGTTTTAAACAATATTCATAATGTAGAATTACTGGTCAATTATAAAAGCGATAGTATTGTTTGTTGTATAAAATATGTGTGTTGTATAAAATATATATGTTTGTTGTGTAAAATGGTGTATATGTTGTTGTATAAAACAGATATATGCTTATTAAAAAAAAAACCCAGGTAAAAACAACACAGGTTGTGAAAAAATTTATTATCATATAACTCAGGTAATAAATTCTTTATATTTAAAACGAGCTCTGATGTTCAGCTTGTCCGTGGTGACAGCAATCGTAGGGAAGAGTAGAGTGGTTTGTGCCTCAATGAAATTCACTTAGTAATTATTGTCTCAGTAACTGTATTTGCAACTTATGCGAGCTAATTTTTGTTCCTGCTATTTCGATTATGTTTGTCATTAAATGTACGTGTTAACTGAAGACAAAGAAACGTATAGATTCCATTTCCTTTTTCAATGGCGGGACAGATCCATGGTGGGTCAAGGCCGTCTGCCTACTGGCAGATTTCGAGACAGGAGATGTTTTATTTTTACCGGGTTGGCTTGTCAGCCCTATGCCCAACGCTTTACAGTCATATTAGGCAGGGACCTACAGTTTAAAGTGGATTCCGAACCACTTCAAACAACCGTGTCACAGCCGGTACTCGAACCCGAAATCTGTGGCACTGAGTGCCAAAGCATTAGAAACATGTAGATTTAGAAGGGGGAAAGTGTTATTAACTTTATTTAGCAAAGTAAAAGTTCCAAAAATTTACTTATTAATAAAAATTCACTAGGTCGAAGCTAAGAAAAAAATTAACCAATACTTCAAAAGCAAGAATAAAATGTGATTCCATCTACACGACTGTTTTTGTTAATTTTTTTTTTTTTTAATTTACATAACAATTAATTAAATTTTTTTTTTAAAAACATAATTAAGAGAAACTTAAAACGAATCTAACGTACAAAGCAATATTTTACACTGTAGACTTCTTATAAGCTTTTGTTAAAATGTCAACGGTAGATGGCGCAACCGGCTCTGACGGAATATTTGATGTAAGTACTAATGATGTAAGTTTTCAGAGAGCGGAACCTCTCAGAAAATAACAAATGGAAAAAATTCCTTATTTTCTTAATAATTTTAACTGGCTTCTGAGTTATTTGATTATAAAACAAATATGTTTATATGCAAAAGGAATATAAAACGACACTATCATCCATCTTCTGAAATAATAGGAAACATTTAATTTTTTCCCCATTCTTCTGTTACATTCTCCTATTAGACAAATTACTACACACGCCCAAATTTCCGATATCTATTTTTAATATTTTTTTTTCGAAAACTGTTAATTGAAGAAAAAAAAAATTCACTGTTAAGAGTTTATTTACTCATGTAGTTAGTGTGCAGGTCGGATACGCGCAAGGGGCACTAAAGATACTTGCTCTCCGGATGAGAGTTTATAGGCCAACTAATGCGTCGGGATGCGCTAAATATATTTCCTCTGATAATGAGAGACTGTGATTTAAACGTTTCTCAGCTTTAGCGCAGGTTGTGCTGTACTTCCTCTCAGGTGAGAGTCTGGAGGAAGACTGACCCTTTCTCCTGAACGCCAAAGGTGGGCGTTCTTGCCAGTGTGTAGGAGGAAGCCCGGTTACGCAGGTAAACCTTAAATAATATTTGTTTTTTAGTTATAGGATTCTATCTACCAGTTTAGTCGGGATTGATTTACTAACTACCTTTATTTTTTGTCATAATTAACACATTCAATGCGTATCTTCAGGAGAAAATTTACGTTAAAAAATAATTGCAAAACTGTAGATTAGATTGATTTTGCAATATGAATCATAACATGTTTTGAATACTTCAAATTATTTACAAAGTTGATGAACTAGTGCAATTTATTGTTTAAAATTTCATCGATTCTGTACTATTATGCAGAGTGGCTGAAATATTTCTTAAAGATTTCAGAACAATATTTCATTGGATAGATTTGGGGATATCTTTCGGAAACGAGGACACAAGATTGAGATTGTGGTCTGAAAAGCACTTCACATTGATAGTCACTGCTGCATGGTGAGAGTTTTCCGGGTTTTCTCCCATAAGGAAAGCAAACATCTGTCAGTTACTCTTAAATATCCTCCCGGAAGGCACCGTCCTCACACCGATCAATGAGCTGTTCGTGGTCTACAAGAGGGCCACCGATGTTCAACCCTGTCTTTCTAACTGTTAGGGAGTTTACATACCCTATATACAGGCGGTGGCCAACCCGCGACCGCCTTGAACATTTTTCCGGCCTATGAGACGCATCACACCTTTACAAAATATATTTATTTTGTAATGGCCAAAGTAATGAAAACCAATGTATTAGAAGGATGCATTATGTGTGCATCCCTATATTCAAAAATGAACTGCTTAAATTAGGAGAATAAATGAACTTTGATTTTATAATACATTCATATCCATAAATTAAGGATAATTCAGAATCACACAGAAATTGAACTCTAAAATAAAAATTTCACCTGTAGAATTATCACAGACATCTTGAAGAAGAATATGCAAATTACAGGAAACCGCCAGATGGCGCGGATAGTACGTCACAATGACGAGAGTGTAAGAGAGGGGGTATATAAGGAATGGGGGCAAAGAAATAAAATTGTTCACAAGCTCTTTAAAAGCCTTTCAGTGCAATAACTGCATAGTTATGGCACAAAGGAAGCATTTGGATGATTTTTACATGGTAGAATTATCGGACGACTGGAATGTGGACATACCCAGCTGGAAGTATCCGAGGAACTTGGAATCGCCCAGAGTGTCATCTCCAGGCTTTGGCAACGATTCCAAGATGATGGTAATGTGAGTAGATGTTACAGCACAGGTCGCCCCCGAGTTACAACGCCGAATGAGGACCGGTATTTAGCAGTTACTACCAAAAGAAACAGACGGAGCACAGCATCAGACCTATCTCGTCAGCTCTCTTCACCTACCGGTACGGCAGTTTCAAGGCAGACCGTGTACAGACGCTTAGGGCACATTGGTCTATATGCTCGTAGGCCTGTCAGATGTGTTCCACTTACCGCACCTCACTGTCGCCTGCGATTAACCTGGAGTAGAGAGCATGCATTGTGGACACCGCAACAGTGGTCTTGTGTGTTGTTTTCCGACAAGTCCAGGTTTAGTTTGCAGTCTGATTCTCGCCGGACTTTCATATGGAGAGCGCCAGGTACCCGTTACCACCAAGAGAACACCATTGAACAATACCGTTACGGTGGTGCAGGATGGCTCGTTTGGGGAGGAATTATTCTTGGTTCCAGAACTGACCTGCATGTTCAGAGTGTAACGATGACAGGCCACATCTATCGGGATGTCATTCTGGAACCACATGTACGTTTGTTTCGGGGCGCCATGGGTGCTGAATTTCTGTTTATGGATGACAACGCCCGTCCTCACCTTGCAAACATTGTAGACGAATGCCTTCAATTGGAGGATATCACCCGTATGGATTGGTCAGCATACTCACCGGACTTGAATCCAATAGAGCATGTGTGGGATATGCTTGTCCGACGAATTGCAGCCCGTCAACCCCCTCCCACCTGTCAACTGGAACTTCGGAGGGCATTGTTTGATGAGTGGTGTAATATTCCCCAAGATCAGATTGATAATTTGATACTCAGCATGCCTAGGCGTTGTAAGGCCTGTATTGCATCGTCCGGGAGACATACTCCATATTAACCATCATACTAACCATGTTATACTGTTTTTTGTAAATAGTTTCTTTTCTGAAATTTGCTCCAGGAGTAAAAATCGCAATTTTTATTAATTATGTCAAATATATAGCATCTTTTTTTTGCTCTTTACCTTTTGTTTAATAAATAGACTTTACAAATAAGTCAAATTTGTTTTGGTTTCTCTCTTTCTTTGCCTGAACTTCATTATCCTTAATTTATGGACATGAGTGTAGTTCAATAAATGTATCGAAGCCCCATGACCGAGTGATTAGTGCTCTGGCGCTCGGCACCCCAGATTTCGGACCCAAGTCCCGACTGTGCCATGGATGTTTGGAGTGGTTCGGAATCCACTTTCAATCGTAGGATCGAAGAGCGCTGTGGGGGTAGTGTGACTCGCGTCCGTAGCCTATCTTCAAGCTGCACGTGCCACCACTATGGGTAGTGCTGAATGAGTACCGTTAGTGCAGCCCTTGCTTATGTCATAAAGGATAAGTCTCGGTATTGCCAGCTGCGTTAGAAAAAAATAATAAATGGATGATCGGAGAAAAAGAATTTGATTATCTGAACTTCATTATCCTTAATTTACGGACATGAGTGTAATATTCTTGAGAATATAGGACAGATTTATTGAGGAATTTACAATTATGAGTTCGTAGAATAATTAAATTATATTTTTGCGCATCTTGGAACATCAAATATAACAAGTTCTATGTTTCACTTTAAGTGACATCGGTGACGCAGGGACCATCCTTAGACACGCACAGTTGATTGTTGATAGCAGAGAAAACCAGATTCTTAGTTTAAGTTATTAGTGCTTTGTGTTCGTTTTTTCTAAAATGAAATTGACCCAACACAAAACACGCTCAAACACAACGGACGCTAACTTGCAACACCAATTACGATGTGCAAATACCCAAATTGAGATCGATTTGCAAAAGCTAAGTGAAAGAGTTATTATACAAACAACTAGTAAGTAACAAGTAAAATAATAACAATTCATTGAAAAATATTTATTTTACTTAATTATTGCTCGTTAATACTTGTTAAAGTATTAACGAGCAATAATAATAAGTAAAATAAATATTTTTCAATGAATTCATTTTTTTATTTCCTTTATATTTAATTTTTTGTGTTATTTACAATGTGCGGTGAATATCATTATTATAATATTATATATATTCATATGTAAGAATAATAGTAAACACAATAATAATAACAACTCATTCTGTTTCCATGTTTCACTCCAAAAAATGTCTATAGTGGGTCTCAATCTAATATGGGGATCTTTAATTTTATGTGCGGCCAACGGAATTAGGATGCATTTCCAAAGCGATCATTTGGGTTGGCCACCCCTTTCTGTTTTAATTCTCAGTTTTAAGAAACGATTTTTTTGTCTTTAAATTTGCAGTAACCATTTGTATTGAAGCCGAAACTTCAAAAAAAATTTAATAATCCTAAACAAATAAAAAAAAAGGGATAAATAAAAAAATAAAATAAAATAAACAAATTTAATTTGTTCTTTTTCGACACGACTGAAAAACCTGAATGTTCTTCTTTTAAAAACCTTTAAAACGTTTTTCTGCGAACAGTTTCTTTTCTTTGTTTACATTTTTGGAGGAAACTTTCCACTAAACTGTCTCTCGGGGCCATTTCGGAAGGTTAAGGGCTTTCCTAGCAGCAGGGGGCGGACGATTTAACCCTTTCCTCCCAGACATTCTCGCTAAAAAGATTTAAAAAAAAAATTAATTATCTAGCACTATTCCAGTCGACCATACATTTGAACTCCTTCGAAAAGTTCAAACGCGGCCACCGTCGTTTGATAGCAGAGCTTATTTGAGAAAAACGTACAAATTTCTTTCAACTTTCGGGGTTTTTTTTTTCTTTATAAAGCAGCTGGCAAACACTTAGTTACAGCTTGGTCTTGATGCCTTAAGGCAATCGCTGCACAGACGTTATTCTCTTTGCATTACCCAGGGGCGCGTGTAACTTGAAGAGAAGCTACGGACGCGAAGTAACAATGCCCCCGCAACGCTCTACGATCATATTAGACCGGGACATACAGTTTAAAGTGGATTCCGAACCACTACAAACAACCATGGCACCGCCGGGACTCGAACCCGAAACTTGTAGTACCGAGCGCCAGAGCGCTAGCCACTCGGCCATTCAGGCCCTTACTTTCGGGGTTTGTTTCTTCCTTTATTTTACAGACGGTTTTTGTAATTTAAAGAAAATGGTATTTACAATTAATCCATTGGTGGAAAAAAACAACAGAATTTCATCCCACGTGTTTTAATAAACAATTCAGTATAAAATAAACATTCTAAATTAAAACAAGTAATAAAAAAAAAAATTAAGTCAATTCCTACTCCCCCCACTATATAGCAGAAAAGTCGTTTATAAATAATTTTCATTCGTTTTTTTAAGTTTATCTGGCGCCATCTATTGGTCATCCATCTAAAAAATTAAACTAAAATTAATGAATTAATATTTGAAAAGACTGTATTAACATCAAGTGTCATCCACTACAAGTTCAAAAAAATGTATTTGAACTTGAGTGGATGAAAAAATTTGAACAAGATATATATAGGGAGAGTGTGAGCTAATAGAAGGAATTGAAAAAGAGATTAGAGAAAGAGATGATTTTCGTGGAAAGATTATCAAACGCATATTTATTACATTTCATTATATATAATAAAAAAGTAATGTAGTTTAATAAATATTGAAGAAAGAATTAGATCAGGGGTGGTCAAACTAAATGATCTTGCGGGCCACTTTGAAATGCATCCTAACTCAAGGATCGCATATAGAAATATATATCCCCATATTGCATTTAGCCCCACTATAGACTTTTTTTTTTTTTTTTGCAGTGAAAATCGAAACTTAATGTGTTATTATTTCTGTGCTTACTATTATTCTTGCATGTAAACATAGATAATGTAATAATAACGATACGAAACGCACACTGTAAAGAAATATAGAACAAAATGAAATATAAAAACATGTTTATTGTTTCTTATCCCACTTGGCTGGCCAAGCCCATGAGCACATACGTACTCATGATTGAAGGGGAAGGAAGCAGCTTCTGTTGTGATGGAGCACCCGTAGGTAGAAGTCTGACTTTGGCTCCGTGACGCTCTTACAGTCATAGGAGACCAGGATCTACGGCTTAAAGGGGATTCGAACCACTACAAACATCCATGCACCTCCGGGATTTGAACCCGAAACCTGTAGCACCGAGCGCCAGACACTCGGCCATTCAGGTCCCAAATGTGTGAATGCCAACGGCACGCGGTGTTCCCAGGTGGTCACCCACCCAAGTACTGACCGCGCCCAATGATGCTTGACTTGGGTGATCTAACGAGAACAGGTATATTCAGCATGGTAGGGCCGCTGGTAAAAACATATAAATATAAACTAAATAAAAAATGAAATCATTAAAAAGTTTTTATGTCACTAGTGCGATAACTGTTTCTCCACTCTTTCACTTAGTTTTTGCAAATCGATGCGCGCATCATGAGTTCGCAAAATGTAACTTAATTATTCCGTGTAGGTGTAGGCGTAGGTCTGACAACCCACCCCTTAAAAACGAATCCTGTATAGCCTGGAAATCTGCCTTTTCAGGCAGATTTCCTGGACCACCATGGAGCTGTTGCGCCACTGATGATGAGATGATAGATTTTTCATATCATACTTCATGTGACTGCGAATAAAATCCGAACAATTTTTTTTTAAATAACATATTGACTCATTTTATTTTTTATAAATATGAAAACTCAAGAAGGCAGAGAAAGAGAACGTTATAAAAGTGATCTACACAGGAACATTTCCGAATGAATTCACACATAAAATGATCGTCGGTCGCTTTTAATTTTATTTTTGCTATTTGGTGACACTTAAAAATCGTCTGGCTTCGATTTCGTCTGTTTACCTCGTTCTATTCTGTTTATTATTTAGAAATGGAGCGTAAGGAAACAACGAACAGAATTTGAAAATTGATTTTTTTTTTTTTTTTTTTTTACATCATAGAAATAAATCAGTTCAAAATATCGCTAAAGTTGAATCAAAAACAAAGTAAAGAAAAATGTGTCAGGCAAAATTGAGTCAGTTTTGATAAAAAAGAATTTGAGAAAAACTCATGTTTGAGTAATGTAAATAAATTATGCAGAATGACTGAACATTTTTCTTCTTTAGCTCTAGCTATAAAAATTTTTGCAAGTGCAAAAAAATAGAAATTTTATAGACTTCCCATCACGAAGTAAATGGTAAATAAAAGCACTAAACCAGGGGTAGCCAACCCGCCGCCCGCCTTGAATACTTTTTCAGCTCTTGAGATGTATCACACTTTTACAAAATATATTTATTTTATGATGGCCAAAAAGTGTATTTTTTGAATATATTGTTTTCACATTATGTGTGCATGATGAGGAAAAATTAAGTTAGATTTTAAAAATAATAGTCTTGCGAATATAGGAGAGATAACGCCTGGGTACTTACGTATTAACGATACCTTGGCGACAGACATTTTTAAGTGTCGCCTATCTAACAGCTACAGATTTGGCGGTTTTTAAATGGCGCCAATCTAACAGCTGCAGATTTGCTGATTTTCGACGCCATTTTTAGTGCTACGAAAATGCGTATTTGGGATTTGCCAGAAACAGAACAAGATGCAATTTTATTTTTTCAGGAGCGAAATATTTTACCAAAAAAACGAAAATGTCTCAATTCCCATGACATGAAACTTCATTTTGGTAAACATAAGTTTTGGAAATGCAATTTCAGTCAGTGTGCTTATCGTGTGGGACTTAGAAAAGACAACTGGTTTGAGGGAAGCAGAATTCCATTTTGTACAGCTTTGAGATTCATATACTGCTGGTGCAAGGAGTTGACGTCGATTAAATTTTGTGAAAGCAACTTGATTTATCGGATAAAACTGTTATAGATTGGAACAATTACATGCGTGAATTATGTGTCTTGGATATGGAGAATAAACCAAAAAAGAAGGTAGGTGGACCAGATTGCATTGTGGAAATTGATGAAAGTTTGTTTGTTTGTTTAAAGTGTTTTTTAAATTTTGGAAGCGTTTTGATTTTAAATGAAGTGTTTTATATATTTTATTATTTGGAACAAAAATTTTAAGTGTAGATTGGCGCCACTTAAAAACCGCCAAATCTGTAGCTGCGGTTGGCGCGTGTGCTCTTTATTGGCGCAACTGTAGCCAAGGTATCGTTAATACGTAAGTACCAGCGCCTGCTTTATTTATATGAGTTCACAAAATAATTAAATTATATGCTGCGAACTCATGATCCGCGCTCATCTTGGAACATCTAATATAACAGGCTCGATATTTCACTTTAAGTGAGCTCAGTGACGCAGTGACCATCCCTAGATACGCACAGTTGTTTATTGATAGCAGAGCAAACCAGACTCTTAATTGAAATTGTTATCGATGGGCAAATATCCAAACTGAGATCGATTTGCAAAATGTAAGTAAAAGAGTGGAGAGACACATATCGCACTAGTAAAATAAATATTTTTAGTGATTTCATTTTTTTTTTTATTTCGTTTATATTTAAATATTTTTTATATTTCATTTTCCGTATTATATATTTCGTTACAATGTGCATTTAGTATCATTATTATTAATTACATGTAAGAAAAATGCATTTATAAGTTTACATGTAAGAATAACAGTAAACACAAAAATAATAACAGAATAGAAAATATACGGAGTTCGTCCTACAAAACATATTCGATGTTAAAAATTGAAATTTAAAATTACTTTTTGTGATTTTTCAATAAATATCTTTTATATTAAAAAAAAATATTATTTAATTAAAAATCAAATTAGAAATAAATAATATGAAATGCATCGATATTTGCATACATAAAAATAATAATTATATTTATAAAGATGTTATATATAACTATAGTTATAACTAATATATAACTTAATATATTGTAACTAACATATAGTATTTATATTATTATTAATTAATATTAATAACATGAATTTAATCGATATATATTAATATAAATAATATGAAATTAATCGATATTTACATACATAAAAATAACTTTAAAAACTAATAACTATATTTATAACTAATATATAACTGAATATATCATAAATAACATATAATATTTATATTATTATCAATTATTTATAACTAGCATATAATTTGTTATAAGTATGTTTATAACTTTAAAAACCCAAAGAACCACGAAGGCATTGAGTTCTAACGCTATATAAAATTCTAAATATTAATTTCATTAACTCATAATTTTTAATTTTTATAAAATTTATATTTATCGCATTTTCCAAAAATATTTCTTTTTTATAAAAATGAAATTGAACGATCTTCAAGTTGATTATAATAACACGTGTTTTCTCATTTTTTCAGGGTGGATATAATATTTTGAACTTAATATTTTACTGAATAATATATACTAATATTTAACAACCGATATAATCGTTAAAATGAGTACATTTTATACGTGACCTTGAATAGTTGTTTCCCATCAGGTCTAAGTACGATGAAAAATTGTTTCATATAGAATGAAATATCTATGCACGTTTCAAGCACTGCAAAAAGCCAAAACAAAATCCAACAGGAATTATCTTTTTTATTAAAAAGAAAATTATGCCTTTATAGTTAGGTGCAACTGCATCGTAAAGAATAAAAAATAATAATGACAAGTTCTGCATCAAAAACAAACTACTCACAGTCGAAGCGATTCAATTTATTATCTCGCAGTGAAAAAAGGAAAATGATAAGCTTCATAAAAACAACAAACATTATTCTTATCATCTTAATGAAAGAAAATTAACAATTTTTGATAAAAAAAAATGTTTTTTTTTAGTTTGGTTCAGCTTGTGGCTCTACGGTCATTTTGTGCGCACTTCAGTCTCATTCGACTTGGACCTACAGTTTAATTTGTTTTTTACCCTTTAACTTGATTTTTCGATTGAAAATTGATTCGAATTTGACAAACAAATTTATTGTAGTTCAATATTCGATTCAAACTTGACAAACACATTCGATCTAGTCCAATATTCAATTCAAATTGATTGGAACTTGACAAACAAATTTGATCCAGATGAATATTCGATTCAAAATGAGTCGAAATCGGCAAACAAATTGGATCTAGTACAATATTCAAAGTCGATTCAAACTTGACAAAACACATTTGATCTAGTTCAATATTGGATACAAGTTGATTCGAACTTGATCTTTTACATTCAAATTAGCATCCAAACAAAAAACAATCCAATTTTCCATCCAACAATCCAATGTTCCGTCTCATTCAAACGGAAGTGAAAAGAGTACTTTTAATTGTTTTCGCCAAACAAAAATAATAAAAATAAATCGAGTTCCTTTTAAATTTGACATCATAAATAAAATCATATAAAAAAATAAGCAATCTAGTTTTATCGTCTTTCAAGATCATAAAAACGAGATTCAAATGAGATTGCTTTGCGGTAACAAAACGCACAAAAAGCATGCAACGGACTCACCTGGTCACCAAAACAGGGCGCTGGTCACTCGGTTTGGGAATTCGATCCGAATCAGTTGTCTGTTACGGAACAGAAACCTCGTGTTTGGTTGAGAAGAAGCGGAAGCAAAAGCACTCTCTGTGGGAAGTTGTTCTGCGCTGTGAGGAAAGGGCGGTAAATATACAGAGATTCTTAACTCGAGGTGGGCCGGGATAGCGGTTTTTGCTGGGGGCATTCAGATTCTTGCGCCCGCCCCTCCCCCTCTGCCTCATCTACCTCACCTCGACCCCAGAAAGTGCCTTGATCGACCTCCGCGCGAGGAATCGCTTTCTTCAAGAAAAGTGAGTTGCTGGTTACTTTCGGACTCGAACGCGAAATGGAACGAACGTGCATCGGAATCGGTTTGAAAAAAAATTCAAGGGGAAAAAAATTTCGAGTTGTGGAATGAGTGACACAGAAATTCGTTCAGTATGCTTTTGAGGCACTTTAAAATGCAGCATGGTCGAGATTTAATCAGAATATTTTTGAATAGAATTTATTAAATATTTTTTTTTATTATTAAAATCAGAAATATCTCATTGTTAGAATTTCGATCGTTAATTTTTCGTTCTATTTTTTATTATTATTATTATTATTATAGAAATTCAAGTATAAATTGAGTCATTAAAATTGTACTTTAGAACAGGAATTATGCTGTTGTTATTCTAATGCAGCTGGCAATACAGAGTAAGTTAATCTTTATGCCGTTAGCAAAGGCTGCACCGCTGTGACTCATTTTTGCACTACTCAGGGGTATGTGGAGATTGAAGATAAGCTACGGACGCATGACACCACCGGGATTCGTGGCATGGATTCGATTCGTTCGCATAGCACCACCTGTGGTACCGAGCGCCAGAGCGCTAGCCACTCGGCCATCAGGCCTCAAAATAGGAATTATAATCCTTTGATGCATCGCCAAAGCTGTCGAGATCACCCTACGATACATCACTCAAAATGTCTTCACATTGACCTCATCTGAAAAACAATATAGTAAATTAAATGGAAGCTGCAAAAATAAGTCTCGTTTATTTTCCATTATTGTATATCATTAATAAACAAAATAACATTCAATAACAAGCAGCTTGTTGTTAATCAATAAAAAGCACAAAAGCAATAATAAGCAAGATAGTGTCAGTCAATAAAAAGAACAACACTAATCAATAACAAGCAATTTGTTGTCAATCGAGGAATAGCAGAACAACAATCAATAACAAACAGATTATTGCTAATCCATAGCAAGCAGCTGTCAATCGAGGAACAGCAGAACAACAGTCAATAACAAACAGATTATTGTTAATCCATAGCAAGCAGTTTAATGTTAATCAATAAAAAGTACAACAATAATTAATAACAAGTAGATTGTTGTTATAACAAGCGCAATAATAATCAATAACAAGCTACTTATTGTCAATCAAGAAGTAGCAAAACAACAATCGATATTGTTAATCAACAAGCAGCTTATTGTTAATGAATAAAAAAATATAACAGCAATCAATACCAAGTCGAATTATTGTTAATCAATAACAAGCAGCTTATTGTTAATCTATAAAAAGCACAACAGCAATCAATAACAAGGAGATTATTATCAATCAAGAAACAGCAAAACATCAAGCTGCACGACAGTCAATAACAAGCAGCTTATTGTCAATCAAGAAACAGCGAAACATCAAGCTGGAAGACAGTCAATAACAAGCAGCTTATTGTCAATCATTAACAAGAAGAACAACAATCAGTGACAAGCAGCTTTAATGGAATCTTCTCAGAATGATCCGTTAAAGGGTAAAGATTCGTATAAAAAAACTATAAAAAAAAGACAGAATTAACTAAATATTTCCAATCACTTATAATGTAATTGCAAAAGTCAATACATTTCGATGCAGGATGTCATGGTTACTCCTAGTAGGTTTAAATTCACTCGTTTTCCTATCTTGTATTAGCAAGCTCTTAAGGGTTATTGATTTCTGAAGGGAATACTCTCCGAATTGAAGTCCGTTGTACTTTTCATGTCGGGTTGTCTCTAGTAGAAGGGCCTTAAGTGACCTAGTAATCTGCACGAATAGAAGCAGCTTATCACAGCTGTTATTTTGCTCACAACTGATCAGATAGTTGTCCTGACATCAAAGGAATTTAGTATCTCTTACATTTCATTGCTTGAACAAGCCCTGATCGTGACTCAATGACAATGTTTTCTTTTTTTTTCCTATTCCTTCTATTAGCTCACACTCTCCCTATATATATCTTGTTCAAATTTCCAATCGTTCATAAAACACTTTTTACTTATCCACTCTAGTTCAAATACATTTTTTTTTGAGCTTGTAGGAGATGACGCTGGATGTTAATGCAGTTTTTCCTAATATTAATTCTATAATTGAATTTAATTCATTCATTTTAGTTTTTTTAGATTTAAGTTGCCTATATCTACCAATAGATGGCGCCAGATAAATTTAAAAAAAATCAATGAAAATTATTTATAAAGGACTTTCTGCATTATAGTGAAAAAAAATAGGACTTGACTTAATTTTTTTTTTATATTACTTGTTTTTTAATTACGTCGAGGATTGGGTCGTATTGACCATGTCCTGTGAATAGCCCGAAGTAGGCTATACCGACAAACGCTCTTACTCATTGAGTACTACTCAGGGGGCAAGTGTAGCTTGAAGATAGGCTACGGACGCGAGTGACACAACACTCTTACAGGGACAGGGACCTACTTTTAACGTGGATTTCGAATCACTATGAACATCCAATAAAAACAAAAGTCTACCAACTAGAGGGATTGAAGAGGAAAGCTGAAACAGGCTTTTGGATACAAAGTCCTATCCTATTCTTGATTATTTGATAGGAGCGACGAACCTTATTATGAAACAACATCAGCGATTAGTTTCCTACGAAAATCAGGTAGTTTTTGTGTGTATCTTTTTTTGTATTGTTAAGTGACAGATTTGGTTTGGTTTGTCGTTCTACGGTCATCCTATGCGCACGAGGGCTAAACAGACCGGGGCTTACTGTTTAAAGTGGATTCCGAACCACTCACAAACATCCATGCCACCACCAAGATTCGAACCTGAAGCCTGGGATACCAAAGGCCAGAGCGCTAGCCACTTGGCCAACAGGCCGCTGTGTTAAGTGACAGAAGTTCTGCAGAACACCCCATTTCTTTTTTAATACTTTTGGAACTAGACAAACCCTACTGATTATCTGAGGATCTTTTTCATTTGTATCATCTTCTCTAATTTCTTTTTTTCTGGTTTCTATTTAAGGGCAATTGGATAAACCAAGATAAAGTAGCTAACGTGAGCGTAAATCTCGAAGTCAAGTTTAGAGTGATAGAAACTCGCTTTTCTCTTTCTACTACTATCTATGTAGGGCCTGAATGACCGAGTGGCCAACGCTCTGGCGCTCGGTACCACAGGTTTCGGGTTCGAGTCCCGGCGGTGCCATGGATGTTGTAGTGGTTCGGAATCCACCTTAAACCGTAGGTCCCGGGCGAATATGATCGTAGAGCGTTGCGGGGGCATTGTTACTCCGCGTCCGTGGCTTATCTCCAAGTTACACGCGCCCCCTGGGTAATGCAAAGTGAGTAACGTTTGTGCAGAGCTTGCCTTAAGGCATCCAAGACCAAGTGTCTAAGTGTTTGCCATCTGCATTAGAAGAAAAAAAAAACCTACTATCTATGTGAAGGCAGCTCTTCTATCATGGATCTTGGAAACGGTCGGCAATGGCCTTAATTTCAATAGGGAACAGGCTCGCTGATTCTGTTGAGTGTCTCGATTGGCATTCACATTTCAAATACGTCCAATCACCGACAGTTGAAGTTTAAAAAATTAAAGTTTAATTAAATAGAAAACTATTGAATTAAAATTTTAAAATAAAATAAAAAAGGGAACCGACCTCCACGCCCTTTTAAAAGGTGTCCGTGATTGAAAACGGTTTCTGGAACATGGCACCATGCACTGCCCTTATCAGCGACGAATTTTTAATGTAAGCCAGCAGTCGCCCGAGTATTAGTTATCTGAGTGGAAACAACTGAAGGTAACGAGCAAAGTGATTAGGGTGAATATTTTAAAATTGGAGATCTTTGATCTGGCAATAAATTACTTACTTTGGCAGAGAGGGAGAGTCGTAGTCAGGGAGCAAAAGGAATTTTGGGCCGAGCATTTTTGAAGGAGTCAGTATAATAATCCTCTTCGATCGCTTATATCGACGAATGAAATGAAACGAAACTCTCTTATAAAATAAAACTTGTTGAATGCAAAGACTCAATTCAATTAAAACAAATTAATTAAAATGAGTCCAATTTGAACATTAAAAACGTCATTTTATTAATAATAATTATGTATGGAATATTAATCCAGTATTCAAAGTGTCTTTGTATTTTCATTTAAAAGACTCAAACTGGAACAGAGAATAAATTAAACGAACTATTTTGTTCTAGTAAAACTGTTGTTGTTGTGATCATCCTCAGTGGCCTGCAGTGCGGACGGATCTCTCATGAGTAGTCTATTCATAGATGGACGGAATAAATGAATAGTTTAAAAAACTAAAAAAACACGCTTTTAGAGTTAATCTATCTAAAAACTAAAAATAATTGTTAACATAAGAATAAAATGACTGACGAGAAAATGAATGTCACTGTTCTAAAAGCGTGGGGTGCTCGATATCAATCGTTATAATTTTTCACTAGTTTCATTCCGAAATGCAGAGTTAGTGTAAAAATGTCATACAAAGCACCCCACGCTTTTGGAACAGTGACATTCATTTTCTCGTCAGTCATTTTATTCTTATGTTAACAATTATTTTTTACTTTTTAGTTTGATTAACTCTAAAAAAGCATGTTTTTTTAGTGTTTTTAAACTAATATTTAAATGAGGACCCGGTACGGAGGAGTGGAACTATAGTTCTTACAATAATGTAATTGTGAGTAAAACTATGGCTAAATGCGAATAGTCCGTTGTGCCACTGTCCCACGGATCTGATCGCTTAAAGTACGGCAAAATCGAACCCAAAGAGTCAGTTATAAGCAAACAAACAAACAAACATACAGGTGAAACTAATATAAAAGCATATTAAAAAGAATCAACTGTTTTCTTTCTGAAAGATGCCTTTAAAAGTTTCTTTGCAGCGCTATTAGTGTATATGAGGAGAAACAGATCTCAGGGGAAAAGTCAGTTACATACATACAAACATACAGGTGAAGCTAATAAAAGCGTATTAAAAAGGGCAGCTTCTGTTCCGATGGAACACCTGTGGGGAGAAGTCTAACTTGACTCCGATTCGCTGAAAGAAAGACGGCAATGCCTTTTAGGGAACTACCCCTCTTTCGCGGGAAACTCCCATCAGGTACCCCAAGAACGAGGCAAGAGGCTGGACATCACACTCCCCCATCAGTCTCCTCAAATTTTTGAAGCAGTGCCTACATCAAAGCGGCAAGTCAATGGACACTCAGCCGTCATGCTCACCAACGTCGCACAGTGCCACTGAGCCACGACTCTGGTTTTGTTGTCGTGTCCCTCATGGAAAGAGGGAAGAGGGGTGCAGCTTCTGTTGTAATGGAGCACCCGTAGGTAGATGTCTGACTTTGGATCCGTGACGCTCTTACAGTCATAGGAGACCGGGACCTACGGCTTAAAGTGGATTCGAACCACTACACACATCCATGGAACCACCGGGACTCGAACCCGAAAACTGTGGCACCGAGCGCCAGAGCCCTAGACACTCGACCATTCAGGCCCTCCACGAGTCTAGTACACTAGTAAAATTCTAGTTAAACTATTTTCTGCCTATATTATAATTCATTTTATGCACGTATTTCTGTAATTATAACTTTTTCTGTTGTTATTATTATTATTGTTATTATTAATTTTTCACCCTCACACTTTTAACTGATGAGGTGAAGTAACTGGTGAGTTAAAAAGTAAAGTAAAGATCACGGCTAAAATTCCAAGAATCGTCAGCCCTGAAGCAGACACTTTAGCTTTCAGTTACATATGCACGGGTTGTTTCTGTAACTTTGACCGCAAATGACGGGTCGGTCCATCACCATAACCGGAGGAAAACCACCGACGGGGATTCACGAGAACCAGATTGGCATCCACATTCGATGATACACACATCGATTAGCTGGGGAAAAAACAAAAACAAAATTAGCAAGTAAACAGTGGCATCCCTGCAAAGGTCTTGAAGACGAGAACAGCTTCAGAGAGTGTTCCTGCCCTGCGCCGATTCCGTTAAGGAGTCTGGTGGCGAGGTTAGTCACCTCGACAACAGGCACTCGTTCATGAAATCATCAAGCAGACGACTTTTTCCGACTACCCTCCTTGTGGGAGATTTCGAACCTTTTCTTCCTGTTCTGTCAGCCGACGTGTAAGAAAATCAATACTGGGTTTATAGAAATAAAAAAGCAAAAGAGTTTCATTGATTAAACCAAGGGTGTCCAACCCAAGTGATCTTGCAGGGCCACTTTGGAAATGCATCCTAACTCCGCGGGATGCATATAAAATTAAATATCAACATATTAGATTTAGACCCACTATAGATGTAGTGAAAAAAATTTGAACAGAATGAGGCATTATTTTTGTGCTTACTATTATTCTTACATGTAGACATAGATAACATAACAGTCAGGGCCGGATTTAGATGAAAAGAGGCCCTAGGCTATTCTACTTATGAGGTCCCTTTCACCTCCCATTTTTTAAGTTTGTAAATTACATGAGATATTATAAAATATATCGTTACTGTGATATATATCAATATGTCAGATTAAACATGTTGTGATGGGTACTAATCTTTATAACAAATGTGGCACGGATAATAAATAAAAAAAAAAAAAAAAAAGTCGAGAACACTTATTTGGACATTTATTCTCATCACCCTCTTGATCTTGAGGCCCTAGGCTGAAGCCTAATTAGGCTATATGAAAATCCGATATAATAATATGATAATAGTAATGACATAATCCGATATAATAATATGATAATAGTAATGACATTAAACGCACATTGTAAAAAAATATAGAGCACTCAAAATGAAATATAAAAAATATGTAAATATAAATGAAATATAAAAAAGGAACTTTGAAATGCATCATTATAATATAAATGAAATAAAAAAATTAAATCATCAAAAATATTTATTTGACTAGCGCGGTAAGTGTTTGAGCAAGAACATTATTTTAAAATCAAAGTTCCTTTTTTTCTTAATTTCGGTAGTTCATTTTTAAATAGATGGATGCACACATAATGTATTTTTGAATACATCGATTTTCACTCTTTTGGCTATTCTAAAATAAATGTATTTCGTAAAAGTGTGATACATCTCACGGGCCGGAAAAAAAAATGTTCAAGGCAGGCAGCCGGTTGGCCACCCCTGGATTAAACTAATTTAAATTGATTAAACTAATTTATAGAATTATTTCGTCATTCCTATCAAAACGTCTTCAAAACCATTTGGCAGCTTTTCATTAAAAACTGTCTCTGTCGGGTACCGAATGGAAATTGAGTTGAAAATACTGCTCTGCGAAAGACAGGAGATGGCTGATATCCCCAGGTACTGACATGCAAGACCTTCAACCAGTGATCTGTGCGGACATTGTGTATTTTCGAGGTATTATTCTGTGATTGCCGCGAATATCATGACATTAAAAGTTTAATTAAAACAGTGAAAGGTCATCGATTAATGAGTTTAATTGTGTGCGTGTTTTAAAAGAAATCTAATTAGTTTTTGATTAAAAGAGAGTATGTTTAATTTTAAGTATTTATGATAGCTATCTATTTCCTCTCGCCACACACTTTATGAATCGAAATTGAATTCATATACAATTTTAATTAAAAAAAAAAAACTGAAATCTGCTCGGCAAATTTCAACTTATCATGTGTGAACATTCGAGAACGGATGAATAAACTCAGGAATAGGCCAATGTTTAATGATGCATGAGATATAGGAAGCAATTGATTAGAATGCTACAAGAATGGCCAAATTCAAATAGCCACATGGGTATAGCAATGTTGGATAGATCTAAAACTTCATGAAGAATGAATTATTTAAGAATCTCTAAAAGAATATTCAAAAGTAAGATAAATGTCGTCGTAAATGAAGGATGAGGTATTTCAAATTTTACAAAAACATTATCACATTCAACAGACAAAAGAATGTATCAAAGTTTGAAAATATTAGTCGTAAATGAAGAATGAAGTATTCTAAATTTTACAAGAAACATTATGACATTCAATAACCGAGAATATATCAAAGTGTGAAAAATCTAGGCATAAATGAAGAATGAAGCATTCAAATTCAAAGAAACGTTATTGCATACAATACCGAAAGAATATATCAAAATTTGAATATTCTAGACATAAAAGAAGAATGAAGTATTCCAAATACAATAAGAATAACTATATAGCTCAATAGGCACGGAAAATGCCAAAAGTGAGTATAAATGAAACTTCAAGAAGAAGAACTTGATCAATGCACTACGAGTACTTATAGCCACTGAAAATACAAATGCTTAAATTCCCAAGCCAAAACGTGAAAAGTACTTCAAAACCATATTACAAAACACTTCTAGCAAAAACAAAATTCTCCAGAAAATTCCTAAAGATTAACGTTATTCATGAATCATTTCAAGAGTTAAGGGCCTAAACCACCATTTTTCCGCCAAAACTTGCAAATTTGGAATATCACTTTATTTGCTTGCTGCATTTTTTGGATTGCGTCACGAACCCCTAACCAAGATAACACCATGTTTATCCATGATAATAACGTCACTTTCACAATAATAATACACTGAAAATATTGAAATCCTACATATATACATGAAATGATATATGATGATTTTTTTATATGAAAAGTTTTTTAAGATAACTAAATTTTCATTATGAAATAAATATTTACTATTAAAATTACAATAGTAATAATCAGATAGTAACTCACTTTCTCAGTATATTATAAGCTAAACTTGGCAATTTCGTTACAATAAAACTAATAATAATAAAAGTATAAAAACATTTTCATTTTTTAAATTCAATAAATAAAATTTTGAAAAATAAATACATTCACAATAATGAAGTAATCAAAGAACAAATTCTGAGATTATTAAAAATAAAAGATACATCTGAAGCAATAAAAATTCCACTTTTGTAACATTGCATCAGAGAACGTATTATCCGCATCCTATTTTCGTAAAAAGGGCATAATTATTTTACATTTTATTGGATCAAATATTAAACGGAAATGTAATGTAATAACCTTATATGTATAAATATATTTTTCTAATTTTTTAAAAAAATCATTGCTATATTTTCAGTCCCCCCAACTCAACTCTTTTTAAGGTTAGCAGCGTACGAAATCCATTCCACCCTGATGTCGAAAAACAAATTTTTAAACGGGTTGTTTTCGAATGTCGTTCAGTTTGGTATCACTAGAACGGTCAGTAGGTAGCAGATTCAGTGTTACCCAGGATGCAACAGAGGAAAATCTTGTTTCGGAATAAACACTCTTGGGAATGTCATCTGAGGAGTTTATATTTTTACTCCAGTCCAACAAAAGGACTTGCGGACCTACGAATTTAGTATACCCATTCTCAGCTTAAACATGAAAGCTTTCAGTTCAGATTTCGACAGTAATCGGGTTTCGAACTTAAAATCTGAACCTAAGTCTGAATTTAAATTTAAATATTAATATTCCAGTTATAGTTAAACCATTTTGCACTAAATACATATATTGTTTATTTATTTTGTAATAATATCAATTTTGAGGAATCTTGCTATCTAGAAGATAAAAGCTATACCGAAGTGCAAGGTTCAGCGTCTATGTCGGGGGATTATTCAGATTTGGTTTGCCGCCTGCGGTCACTTGTGCAAGCTTTAGGCTCATTAGACGGGGACCTACAGTTTCACGTGGATTCCGAATCACTTACAAACATCCATGCCACAGCCAGGGATCCAAATTTGCAACCTGTGGTACCAAAGATTATAGTGCCGGGATGTGAGATGATAAAGCCGTAGATCGTTTTTTTTCAGGCCTTCACTTCTGCATCAAGCATTATGTACCCCTCTACCTGTTAGAAAAGTGACGGTGGAATATAGGTCGACATTGTTTATACTCGAATAACCCACTGGTCGGTGTTAAGGGAAGACAGTACCTCCAGGGTTAAATGCCTCTTATTTGTGTGTCGTATGGGAGGAAAAATTGAAAACTCGCAACCTGACTATCGATGCAAGACACATTGTCTCATTCGCCATCGAGACTCCTCGTTTTTGAAATCAGTGGCTGGCCATGCTGGCAGTGGATTGAATCTCAGCCTTTCTGCATGTAGTTGCACACGTTGCCAATGAGTCTGACTAAGATGCTCCTAACAGATTCTAACTGTTTTTGTTCTTAATATCAGAATAGCTTCTATGAAATATCCTTCCATTATGGGATCCAAGATAGCTTTTTAAAAGCTTCTGACTTGTTTTGCTGCTAAATCTGTCAACTGTCTTTTTACGGGTTGTATTATGGAAGGATACCATTGAATTGCCTCTTAACATTTCAACATTAATTCCTAGAACTATGGAAAATAAAAATAAAAAATCCTTTTTTTATTTTAAGTGGGACTATTATATCGACTCCTACATATGCTCGACCTCCACCTCCAATTCTGTAGGTCTTTTTTTCTTCTATCCTTTCTCCATCCCTCACCAGTTTAGAATGCAGAAGAATATGCACTTATAGCGAAGTGAATTAAATATAAATAGCACATATTTTTACAGTTTTCTTTTCGAAGCATTTTAGTGCGCAGGTTGGGCACTGAGTGTGGGTTGATTGAGATACCTGAGACACAGGTTGGAGAACTCACAGTTTTATGGCTAAGTTACACAAATACCACTAACGTACAATTAGAGACATACACTAAAGGCAGATAAATATAGATTTTTTGTAGAAAGACTCCACTTCTAAGCCAAAAACCCGAAACGGCTACTCGTAGGGTACGCGAAATAGCTTCCTCTCCGAGTCATTTTGTGCACACTTTAGGCTAATTAAAAACGGATCTACAGTTTAATGTGGATTCGGAACCCTCACAAACGTCCATGCCACTGCCAGATTCTCGTCAGATTTTTCAGCTTTAACCAGAAGCCTATGGTAAAAGGCCAGGCAGGGCTTACAGTATTCAATAACTAATATTGATCGATAATGTTTTCCACAAAATTCAATTTTTCTTTTGAACAAATAGCAAAACATTCTGCAGTCTTCTTTCTCTATTTTCAAGTATCTGCAGTTAAAACGCAAAACCTATTGTTGAATAAAGTTGCATTTATTTAATTAGTATTTCCATATTTGATACGAGTTTTGTAATGACAAGCGCAAGAAATTATTAACCAACTATTTTATTTTCCCTTTTATTTTTTTTCTTTCTTTTCATAAATATTCTTGTTTTAGTTAATAATAAATTACGAAAAACATAGAAAAATTTTGACATTAAATAACTTTTATTATTTACGCCAAACTGTTCAAATCTTTCACCAGATATCTTGGAAAAATTTTTACTGTACAAGATTTTGACAGCGAATATTCATAATCGATGAAGATAAAACAGCATCTTCGCATTATTTGAAGGATTTCTTCTATATAGATGGTTGTACTTATGATCCACATTAATAGCAATAC
>BPLR01012919.1:0-50350 GCA_021605095.1 Caerostris extrusa | reverse complement strand
TGAAAACAAAACGCCTATTCCACCAAAACTTTTCTTCAGTGGCTTATAAAAAATTTAATAACTGTATTGGCCAGAAGTATTAGTTTGGTTTGTCGCTCTCTGTGCAATAATCTTCAAGTCTACTCACACTGACCACAGCTTGACCGGAATACGAACCACCAATAACATCCACATGCCACAGTGGTGTGGATTCGAATTTGAAGCCTGTTGTACCAAAGCCAGAGAGCCAGGCAAAATTGCCACCAGGCCGCCAGAAATATTGGTGTACGGAAGACAGATAATGATTTAATTGTACAACGTGTATTTACCATCAATACTTTTAAGTCACGATAGGATAAAAAACAAAAACAGGTAATATACTTTTTCTCAAATCCCGTTAGAATCCTATCTGTCTGCAGATTCATCTTGAAACTTTCATTGATCACTTGGTTATCTGAAACTTATTGCGTGAAACAAATAACCGTAGATGGTATGAAAAACCGACCAATAGTGTTTAACCCTTG
This sequence comes from Caerostris extrusa, assembly GCA_021605095.1. Lineage (NCBI taxonomy): Eukaryota > Metazoa > Arthropoda > Arachnida > Araneae > Araneidae > Caerostris > Caerostris extrusa. The sequence continues at coordinate 49,847 of BPLR01012919.1, read as the reverse complement.
GGCAACAGAAGGGACATACTATTGGGCTCATGTCAATTTTTCTAGGCAAAACTGCACGTCCTGGGAATTTTCAAGTTCAGCCAGGAAAGAGTTAGAAATTACTATATATCCAGATACAGTTTTTAGATACAAAAGATTCTCGTTGAGGATTATTCAATGATTACCTGATGTGAAAACCGAAACTTTTTTATCTCTTCCTAATTGGAGAATCATTAGCCTCATTTGGTCAGGGAAGGTCTCTGGTATTAGCTTCTGTATGAAGGTTTTAGCGAAAAGGTACAAAATTACGAGTTAAGATAGAAAAACAGGTAAATCAGACGATGACTTGATATTCTATGTTTTTTTTTTCTACATCAAACTGTTTCTTGACCTAGAATATTTTTTTTATTTTGTAGGATATTGGTAAAGTAAAATATTTATGTTTCCCCCAGTTGCTGGTAGTAAAGTCACACTTTTCCTTTGGATCCCATGCGTCTTTGCTTCGCATTGTAGCTGCATGTTCTTGCAGTTGTATACATCCAGAGATCCTGCAAAAGATACTGTAACAGCATGCCACTCTTGCTCCTCACAGAAAATACATTAGTTGCTCGATGAGAGTTTTCTTCTTAGTGGTTACTGTATTGTGGTATGTTACTGATAATATATTCCCGTGTAGATTTGGGTTAAATAGCCCCACCGTATCCTTATGTAAAGTGTCGTAAAAGTGACTGAAATGGGTATCCAAGTGCCAAGGGTAAGTATAACCGGGTGTGGCAGTGAGAGCCCTCTCCCCCTTTGGTGCCTCATGCTCATGAATATCAAAATGCAAGAAGTGCATTTACTCCTTCATCATGACTCGTCGGTTTGACTCACGGGTTCATGGGACTTAGTCCAGATGTTGCTGTAGACCAAGTAGGATAAGAAACAGCACTATATAGTGATATATATGATAAAGTTTAATTTCTACTATTGAACAATACTAATGAAATTCGATTAATTTGACTGCTAATAATTATAAATTAATAAGGCTCGGTTCACTTCACGTTGGAAGAATGGTAGAAATGCTTTGTATAGGAATTTACTCATTCAGTCAAAATTTATTCTATATACATTTGTAATGCTACAAAAATAATGAAAGTGTCTTTTGTCCAATTCATCATATGCGGTTTGAACGCGTTTAATAAATTAGACAAAAATAAATGTAGACATGCTGCAAAAGACTATATAGAATTGAAGAATGTAATCAAAACATTTTCTATGTTTTGTAGTTGTGATTTTAACTGAATTGAGCAGCTGTTTCAGAACCTTCAATAAAAAGGCCTTCATCACCATCATAAATAAATTGTAACTGCTATATATATATACAGCTTTCGTATTATGATTACTACAAAATGAGGTTCAATTACTGAATTATTTTCTCACGAATCGTAGGTTTTCTTTTTTTTTACATCCTACTACATTATTCGTTAATAGAGTTCTTTTAACTTTCTTTTGGATTTTTTTTTAATCAGCTTTTGATAAGCAAATGACTACATAAAAAAACTGTTTTCCTTTTATGTTACGGCGCATTGCTCCTTCTACAATAGCCATAAGAATCACGTTAGTTGTATGAGCGTTTTGCTTTTGAAAATTTTTGCAGAAATTTTCATCCACAATTATACTGTAATACCTATTTATATGTCAAGGCTAATTCAAGCAGCTGGAGGTAGGAGGGCTTATGTTTGAATCAGCTGGTGGTGTCTCTCCTCGAAATGTCATTTCTTTCATAAACGAGAAGACTGGGCTGTAATTGTGATAAATTGATGGAGTCGGCAAACATAGTCAGGCTGTCTGGTGAGGAGTTTCAGGGTCCCCCTTCTACACTTAATGTCTGACAGTTACACTAGAAAGTCTTTTTTTGGGAGTGAATGACTTCCCTCCGGTGAGCCACTAGCCCAAAGACAAGAAAAATATGTGGTAAGAACGTTCGTCTTGAGTGAAGTAATATCAATTTTTTTTTTTTTTATGAAATGAACATAATCATTCAACTCTTTGTCTATATTATTCCACTTTTAGTAAAAACACTTTTTGAAAAATGTATTTTTTAACTTGTTTTTATCTATTAGGTCAAGTTTACTAGTAGAAGATGCGCTGTTAAAAATGTTTTATTTTATTATATACATAAAACATTTTACATTTAAAATGATAGAGAAAGACAGACTAAGAATCCTCACAAAAAATCCTTTCTTCTTCTTCTTCTTCATTGGAACAACAATCCCACTGTGGGCCAAGACCGTCTTCCTATTGGCAGACTTTTAGACATTAGACGTTTTCTTTTTTACGGTTAGGGGTTGAACCCTACTGCCAACTCTCAATAGTCCTATTAGATCGGGACCTACGGTTTAAAGTGGGTTCCGAACCACTACAAACATCCATGGGAACGTTAGAACTTAAACAACCTTATAGCACAGAGCGCCAATGTATCATAGATCCTTTAATTGCAGCGAAATGTTCAGAATAATCCTTGAGTTTTCACTCGTTTTATTTTTTTCTGTTTTAAAAACACTGAAAATATTTTATCTTCATTGTTCTGTTTTTGAGTTACGAGCCAAATCCAAGACACTGTCAAACAATTTATTGAAAAATAACCTGCAAAACTTATAATAACATCATTCTCAAGGTTCAGTTATTGCAATGCACCATTACGATTATTATTAATTAGATGTTTGGATTTTCCTTCTTTGCAATCTGGTGCTACTTTAATCAAAATCCATCATTTTCATTTTTTAAAAAAAAAAAGCAAATGTCACTTTATTTTATAAGAAGCAAAAATTTTTCTTTAAAAACTTTTAACTTAATCAAAAACAATCTGATGCATTACTTTGTGATCACTGTCTTCTGCAAACTAATATTTATTACAAATTAATGGCATACATTAAATTAATTAATGTATACCATATTTAGAAAGGATTTAACGAATTTTGAAAATGTAACGGACAGAATATTTAACGATTTTTAAAGGATTTTGAAAATGTATACCATATTTTAGGACTGAATTTAACGGATTTTTAATGGATTTTGAAAATATAAGCAATATTTTAGGACGGAATTTAATGGATTTTGAAAAATGTGCACCATATTTTAGACAGAATTTAACGGATTTTTAACGAATTTTGAAAATGTTTCGGATAGAATACTTAACGATTTTTAACATATTTTGAAAATTTATACCGTATTTTTACAGAATTTAATGTATTTTGAAATGTACCAGACGAAAAAAATTTAACTATTTCTAACGGGTTTTGAAAATGTATACCATATTTTAGGACAGAGTATAACGGATTTTGAAAAATGTATACCATATTTAACGGATAGGAAAATGAGTATTTTAGGACAGAATTGATTTTGAAAAAATGTATACCATATTTTAGATAGAGGAAATAAAAATTTTAGTTTCCTAATTTTTAGAATCTAATTTTTCTGTGCTACTTTTCTGATTTCAAATTTAGCAAACAATGTTTTTGTCAAACGATGTTTGAATATAGAAATATACATACAAATGCATAAAAAAATTCAAAGTAAATATTTTTTTCACCATGAAATCTTTAAAATTAAAGGAATTAAATATAAAACAAAGCAGCAAGTTTTCAGAAGGATCATTTTCTACTTATTTTATTCTATAAAGACCGTTATTATAGATTTGAACTATAGTTTGCGGATAGTCGAAAAGATTTAATCTACATTGGAAAAAAGTTTTATTATTCCAAAATAGACAATAGTTACAGCCACATAATACCAAGAAAGTGATTCAATTCCATAAACAAAAACTTAAGAACGATTGATCCAAAAAGGTTCTTAAAGAAATGAATTGATATAAACTTGAATTTATTTTCCTTATGTTAGGTTTTCCTCAGATCTAAACTTTGAAAAAAATTCATTAAATGAAGAGAAAAGAAAAAAAGTATCAAGATATTCTTAAGAAATTGATACTATTTACTACTGTGCCCAAAAGTAAGACCACTATTTTTTTCAAAACTCTTTATTTATTCTTCGAAATTTATTTCATCGCCGTCAAAGTAATCCCCTCAGGGCACAGTGCAAACTTATGCCAACTTTTTTCCACCCTCAATGCTTGCTAAAAAGTCATCGGCAGGGATGGCTCCAAAACGCGCGGCGATTCACATTGAGTCTCCTTCAATCGTCACAAAACGGTGTCCCTGGAATGGTCTTTCGAAATTAGAAATAGCCAGAAGTCACACGGTGTGAATACGGTGGTTATGGAACGATATGGGTTTCATTTTTGGCGAAAAAGTCACGAAGAATAATCAATGAGCTGGCGCATTCAGTGTTTTTCGGTACCACCTCAGATTTGACGGCTTGGGGCCCAAAATGGAATTGACCGATCCTTTTAAAATTCCAACATCGTCAGCAAGGTCTCTCTAACTGTAAATCGACGGTTTGCAAGTATAAAATCTTTCAGTTTTTGGACGTGAGCTTCGTCGCTTGAGTTTGATGTTCAACCAGAGGGCTCTTTCTGTCTCCAACGCGTTCTCTTCCTTCTTTTGAACTGTTTATACCACTTCTAAACATTTCTTTTCCGATATAGGAATGTTCACCGAATGCCTCCGTAACATTACATAAGTTTCCCTCAAACAAAATTTAATACAAGTTCTTTGTTCAATTAATTCAGACATTTAAAATCGCCGGAATCGGGCTTAGTGTCTTATAAAGCCAAGCGTAACTAAAAACACTAATGAATATTTTGACGTCAAATATCACACAGATGTCAAGGACAGTGCCAGCAACCTAAAAAAAGAAAAAAATTGAAATTCCGTATGCCCGGGAAGTTTAAATTGAAAATTGGTTTTACTTTTTGGGCATAGTAGTGTTCCAAGAAATATATACTTGCTTGTACAGAATTATGAAAATATACTTTGTAAATGAATTTATCATTGAATTCCCTTTATAGATTTATTTTGAATGATTACACCCTTCGCAGCATAAAAATAAAGCAACATAGTACAAAAAAAAAAAAATATTTTGAAACTAAAAGAGAAAGATGCCAAGATTAGCCAGTGGCATATAAAATAGATTTTTTTTTACAAAATTTGAGGAGAATGACCCTAGAATAACCTCCTTAATGCATTCCATATTCCAGAAATAACAAAATAATTGCCGTAATTAATTCGATTAAACTTCCGTTAGAATTGCAATTATCAAAAAGTGATAAAAAAAATGATAAAGATATAAACATTAGTGTGCTTAATTATAAATCACGCTTTGTTGTCAATCAGTTTTTCTTAAGTGCGTTCCCATATTAAAAAGTTCTATTTCATATTTGGAAAATAAATGAAATCATATAAGCTGGTCTCAAATGTTACTTTTTATTTAAGATATGCACGTGTTTGGATTTGAAAATTTTTATACTTCCCAAGAAATGTTATTGTAAATTCTGATACAGATATTTATTAATAAACATAAAGTGTTGTTGATTGGATAATGCTTGTTTTCATCATGGAAGGGAAAAATATTTATCTTAATAAAAAAACCGGTTCTGTTGTAAGTTAATAGCAAAAGTTGGCGTACAAATGCAAGCGCGTTTATACAACAACATAAATGGCTATTGACTAAATATTTTTAATTTTTTGGTCTCCAAAATTAGCGTTGGCGGTTGACGTATTACTTTTCCTTTTGGACCTGCTTTAGTGGCGCGCGCGGCTCCATCTCCGATAAGGACAGGGTAAATACAGTTGAAAAGTGAAAATTGCCCAGAATATATACTACATATATATAACAAGATTAACTTCTACAATCATAAAAACAAATAGAGAAAAAACATTAAACCACAATAAAAGAAAAACATTTAAAACTAAATTAAAATCGCGCAAGAAGTTTTAAACTATAGCTTTGGGAACGTAAGAGTCAACCCCGATTACTGCAGTAGTTTGCATGATTAATAAGCGTGTCAGAACAAATAGAGATGTGAGCTTTAAGAAAATCTTTTAAAGAACGAAATGGTACAGGTTATTCTACCGTGTCCAAAAAGTAAGATCCTGATCTTTTCTATTTAAAAATTCCTCGAGAGCTTATGAATTTCACTCTTTTCTTTTAGGTTGAAAGCTGGCCCTGTCTGACGACATCTGCGTGAAATTTGACGTCAAAATATTCACTAGTGTCTTGAGTTATGCTTGGCTTTGCGCGAAACGCTAAAAACTGATTCCGGCGATTTTTGAAATGTCTGAATTAATTGAGCAAAGAACTTGCATTCAATTTTTGTTTGCGGAAACGTGTATAGAATGTTGCAGAAGCTTCGTGCAGCATTCCTATATCGAAAAGAAATGTTTAGAAGTGGCATGAACAGTTCAAAGAAGGCACAGAACACGTTGAAGACGAAAAGACCTTTGGTCGACTCATCAACTCAACCGACGAAAGACGTGCAAAAAAATTAAAAGATTTGGTACTTGCAAACCGCCTATTTACAATTAGAGACCCTGTTGATGATGTTGGAATTTCAAAAGGATTGGCCAATTCCATTTTGGGCCCTCAAACGCGTCAAGTATCGATTGGTACCAAAAACTTTTCGAAATGTGCCAATTCACTACTGCACTGCACTTGAATGTGACCTTTTCGCCAAAAATGAAAACCATATCGTTCCACTAACCACCGTATGCTCACACCGTACGACTTCTTTCTAAACTCAAAAGACCACTCCGGGGACACCGTTTTAAGTCTCTGAAGAGATCTCAACGTGAATCGCCGCGCGCTTAAGACCATCCCCTGCCGATGACTTTTAGCATGCATTGAGAATTGAAAAAAGTTAGAAGGGATTACTTAGAAGGCGATGAAATAAATTTGGAAGAATAAAGAGTTTTTGGAAAAAAATAATTGGTTGTACTTTTTTGAGCACATAGTATAGATATCAGAATTGCGCATGAATCATCATTTAGCAGATGGAATTTGGTGAATAGTGATATTTTGTAAAGTTTCAAGCTCTTTTTTAAATTAGATTTAGCTGCATAGGACCACATCGGGCAAGCATGTGAGAGAATTGTGCGAAGCATAGCAGCATAAAGAAGAATTTTGTTATCCCTGGTCCTGGTAGAATTTTTTTATAAGTGGGTAGAATTTTCTGAAAGCAAATATGAACTCCTTTTGAGTTTGGCGTACAGAAAATGTTGTTTCCAAGTTAAATACTGGTCCAGAATAACTAATAAATATTTAGTTTGACTATCCCAAGTGATAATATTATTGTTGTTCATAATCACAGGTTTTTTATATTTATTTCTCAATAGAGCACGCTTGAATTTAAAAAATGGCCCTAAATACGTTGTGATATTGGCTCATAAAACATATTTTATTTGTGTGGTATCGCAATATTCATTTTCAGAAATTCTATTTACATTAAAAAATAACGAAACTAATGAAGCTTTTAGAATAGCTCCACGTAAAACTTCCTGTTTTTTATTTTTCTAAGATACTTTCTTTTATTCGAAATTTTAATCTGCACAAGAAAATTAATTAAAAAGATTGTAATGCCACAATATATTTTAATCATTTGCCAATGGTAGGGTCAGGGTTAAATCCAGGGATCCCGAAAAGATTGGGCAACATGCGCCATTGACTCACAAAGAAAACAGACAAGCTTTCTAATGAGAGTTTTCTCTAGACGTTTTCTTATTATATATATATATATATATATATATATATATATATATATTAGAGGGTTTTTTAAATACAAAATGTTTTTATAGGTAGTTGCTTAGCTTAAAAAATTAAAAATATTTTTTTAAACTCAATCCTGTACGTATAGTTTGGAATTGGTATGTTATTGTAGATTTAGGTGTTTTTAGTAGATGAATTACTATTATTCATATTCAATAATAAATTCATTCATCCTTAATATTATTCATATACAATAACAAACAATAGACTTCCATAAAATTTATTCAGTAAAATAATATTTATTACTGATAAATTGGTTTCTGAAAAGGATGAAATACTTATACGCATTCATGGCTATTTAGGTATACAAAAAACTTAATGAAGAAAATTTTCATATGATATATGAATTGAACCTAACTATGCCATTTTGTGGAATTTACGAATATGGAATGTTTTCGAATTGTATCATATTATAATCCTAATCTATTGCCACACATTTTCATTGAGGAAGAAAGCATCTTTTGTTCATTCCAAAGTAAATCCAGGATATCATGTTGTAACAGAAGGATTTGTTGCCATCCTTTTCGATAACCATGGGCTATTCCTAACCCTAATACAAATGGGAGTTAAACTCTTTTTAAAAAACCATTAATATAATTATAGTTTTGTAAATCATTGAAATGTTTTGGTTTATAGTGTTTTATCAATGAATTACTATTATTCGTATTCAACCATAAACTTATTCCACATTACTATTATTTATATTTAATAACAAAATTATACATCATTACTACTATTCATAAATTTATTCATCAATACTACTATTCATATTCAACAATAAGTTTATTCATCATTATAACTATTCATATTCAACAATAAATTTATTCGTCATTACTACTATTCATATTCAACAATAAATTTATTCGTCATTATTCATATCCAACAATAAATTTATTCGTCATTACTACTATTCATATTCAGCAATAAACTTATACGTTATTACTATCATTCATATTCAACAATAAACTTATACATCATGACTATTATTCATATTCAACAACAAACTTATAAATCGTTACTATTATTCATATTCAACAATAACATTATTCATCATTACTATTATTCATATTCAACGACAAACATATTCATCCTTAATATTATTCGTATATAACAATAAACAATAAACTTCTATAAAATTTATTCAATAAAATAATATTTATTACTGATAAATTCGTTTCTGAAATGAATGAAATACTTATACGCATTCATGGCTATTTAAGTATACAAAAACTTAATGAAAAACATTTGGTATGATATATGAATTGAAGCTAACTGTGCCATTTTGTGGAATTTATGAATTTGGAATGTTTTCGAATTGTATCACATTATAATCCTAATCTATTGCCACACATTTTCATTGAGGAAGAAAGCATCTTCGGTTCATTCCAAAGTAAATCCAGGATATGATGTTGTGTAACAGAAGGATTTGTTGCCATCCTTTTCGATAATCATGTTCCAAAAATGGATTCTACGAAGCGTGAAAAATCCGTTTGCGGTTGGATGAATTTGCACTTTTGGCGTTAATATATTTGTTAGATAATTTTTTGTATGTCAATGTCGATAATTATAATCATTTTCAATAAAAAATAATTACATATTAAGCACTTTTTCTTCTAATTATAGGTCAGCTAGAACAATGCTAGGAATCGTCAGAGAACATTTTTAATGTAAAGTAAGAGAAATCCGATTAAAATGTAATCCATAAAGTGATTGTACATTTAAATATTAACATATTTTAAAAGTAATTAATTCTTTTTTTTTAAAGTCATTTCTTAATCCATATATTAAGAAGTAACTTAAAAAAAATAGAATCTAATTACTTTTTTTTAAGCTTACGCTTTAAAAAGCTTTCAATTTTACAAACTTAACTAAATTTTTATATTATAATAATAAATTATACAATGAAAATTACTTAAAAATGTCATTGTATACAATTTATTTATTTAGAATAATTTAAGCTGCTAATGTAAAAGCAAACAATAAATATTTTGTTAAACTATTACTAGAAATCTTTATTATTAACAATTGTTTTCTTAATAGTGAATTATAAAGATCAAAAATCATTTAGACGTATTTTTAGTCTATGGCCCTGAAAGATGATGAGGTCCATGACTTTTGCCCGTCTACTATGACCCTGGCAAGATCTGATGAGGCCCATTTGGGTATATTTGAGAGGAAGATTTTAAGGACTGTTCTTGGATGTGTTAGGAAAGTGATTGTTGGAGAAGACGGCACAACACAGAAATTTATGAATGCTATAAAGAACCAGATACTATAAAATTTATTAAGATCAATAGATTAAACTGGGCTGCTCATGTATTTAGAATGAATGATTTAAACCCTGCAAAAAGGCTCGTTTTGGCAAAGCCTCTGGGGCAAAAGAGAAAGAGGACGACCAAGTTGAGTTGGATAGATGCAGTTGAAAAAGATTTTGCTGTACTAAAGATTAAGAATTGGATGGCCCTTAACTATCAGAAGAATGCATGGAAATCTCTGCAAAGGAAAGCCTTGGCCTACTCTGAGCTGTCGTGATATTGATGATGATGATAATAATTAACTTTTATGATTCTTCACTTTACACCGTTCTTATTTATTCTAATTTAGTTTATTATAACCTAATTAACTCTTCGGTTTATATATTTTACTCTGTTTTCATTCATTTTATTATGACATTAAATATGAATTTCATCCATTCCATTCTATGATATATTCTTATAATATTGATAATAGAACACAAAATTCAAAAGCAGAAAGGTAAATTTCACACTTTCAAATTATATCTAATCATCACATTACTAAAGGTCATTGAAAAGTGATATATATAACATATTTGATAGAAATTATATGAATTTAAAATTTATTTATTTATTTTCTCTGGAAAACATCTAGCATTTCTATGGGTTTCCTTGAAACATAAAGAGCTTATTCTTTTAAGAATGTGACGTTTTATGTGAATAAAAGAGGAAAAAATTATGATATATTAACATAACAATCATAGACTATGTATTATGTTTTGTATTTATACTGTATTAAAGTTAAAAACGGTGTTATGATTAAATTTTTAAAGTATTGACTGATTTGTATTATTTTTCAGTTAAGTTTTTTTTATTTGTCATTATGTAGCCTTTTTCCCTAGAACAATATAAGAAAACCGTCTCTTGCTAAAAAATTTAAAAGTAATAAACAACAAAATCAATCTTCTGAAAAATGTATTGAGATTATTGACCACTTTCAACACGAAGTATTTAAATATTCTTGCAAACAGCATAAGCATAAGCAGGACAAATATTATAGCTGCTCCGTGACATTTCGTGACACAGAACCAACAAGAAGACAAATGAATGTTATTTTAAAAGCTTATAAATGTAGCACAACTGGAAATAAATTAGTAGCGCAAAAACAAAAGTGAGTTGTGTAAATTACTTTTGAAACATTAACTATTGAAATAAAGACAAAACATATTTGAATTGTAAACTGGTACCATCAAGAGGAAGTTTAACTGGGACAGATTTCAAAGAATAAAATTTAAAAACATCTAATTAAATTAGCGTAATTAAAAGTTGAGGTATGCAAAAATATACATTACAATGGATGTGTTCTGACGTCACGATGGGTTTGGCTGTCTATGATCCAAACTCATCTAGACCTTAACCTGAGAAGATGCTTCTCTCTTGGTCACTATAGCGGAAGTAAGAAAAGGAAAATTTCCTGTAAATAATCTTGGCAATCAAAAGAAGCGATTGGTTAATTGATTAATTTATTCAATTCCTTCTATTAGCTCACACTCTCCTATATCTTGTTCAAATTTTCAATCGTTCATAAAATACATTTTATTCATCCACTCCAGTTCACATACAGTTTTTGAACTAGTAGAACATTTGATGTTAATACAGTTTTTCAAATATTAATTCAGTAATTAAATTTAATTAATGAATTTTAGTTTTTTAGATTTAAGTTGCATATATCTACCAATAGATGGCGCCAGATAAACATAGAAAATGAATGAAAATTAATTATAAAGGATTTTTGTAATTTAGAGTGAAAAAAAAAGTAGAAATTGACTTAACATTTTTTTTATATAACTTGTATAAGCTATAAATAATAAAGATTTAAAATAAATGTAAACTGACACGTGAAGAGCTGATGCTGGAACGTGAGCTTGTTTGCACGAGCAAAAAATGTTTTTTTTTTTTAAATTAGTAGAATTTTATTACAGGTATAATAAAAAATTTGTATTAACCAGTATAATTCCAGCATTAAAATATTTGTATCTTCAAGAATAAAATATGAGTTTTGAATGTGAAGTCCGTGAGTGTTTTGTTGGACAAATAAGAAAGTAATAATAACTTGGAATTATTTTGGAAATAATCATGAAATATTCTCAGGATGTATATTTCATTTAATAAAAAGGTGACATTTATAAACCCGTGTTAAAAATGTTCATAAAATTTTTTTTACAATGCAAGGTTTGAGTTCCGCATAACAGGCAATACAATCAATCTACAAAATGTCAAGAAGATTAATATATTCCGGGAAGACTTTAAGGGTTAATTACCCCTTCATTTGAATATTGTACTGGAAAGATCCCAGTAGGTAATCTGGCAGGCGATATAGGCAATCAGCATTGTACAGGCTCGACAGGCTAACAATTTCTTTGTTATTATCTTGGAATATAGCAATGTTTTTAAAAATACACATCGTAATCTGTTAAGAATGAAACTATTATTTCACAGCTTATCTTGATATAAAAGTCTATAATTTATCTTGATATAAAAGCAATTTTTTATAAGTTAAAGAAAAATTTGTTTCAATTACGGCAAGAAGTTGGGTAGGTTTATTAAACTAAGAAGAAGTTCGTTTATTAAGCAAGAAGTTGGGTTGCAAAAATAAAGTCTCTACTTGTAAGATCATTTGCAAATATTGTTTTTAAATGCAAATTGACATTAATGGAGATTTTATTCCGCAATGCTTTAAACTTTTGATGAGAATTTTGATGAGTTTTCTATCACATGACAATTAAGTGGAGGATAATTATTCCTGAAAATTCTCTTAAAAACATTGTTATTAACAAGGAGTTGGTGTTCCATTAGTGAGAAACATATTAGAGGACGATGGAACAATTGCTACTTCATAGATTTGGTTTATCGCTCTACGGTCATTTTCTGCACACTTTGGGCTAATTAGACCGGGACCTACAAGCTACTTTAGAGAAAAATAAATATAACTACCAAATAAACACCGTAATTTTTTATCAATCTTTTTTGTAAATAGATCTTCAATTATAATCAAATAATATAAGGTTTCATGTTCTTTGGGATACTTTCTCATTCATTGCATACGCTAGACACTGTAAAAAGTATCCACTTGTTTAAACTCGGAACCACTTAAGTTAAGAGTAATTAGGAACTTATGAGTTGAAAAACTACAGAAGATAAATGAAACAATTTTTGACCCGGAAACCGAATAATTACATTTTTGAACAAGATTCAATAGACCATTACAAACTTTTGTGCCTAGAACAAATATTCCAATACTACTTACTCCCTTGTGTTGAAATACATCAATCAAATAAAATTAACAACAATAAAGAACAAGAATATTTAAAAATGCAATTTCCTTTGACTTTCTACATTTTACAAACAATTAGTGATTTTCGTTATGTTTTGCAATAATAAAACACTCAAAGAAATTCCCTTCAGCCATTGTAAATAAATGATTAATTGCTTAATCTACAATATCGTTTGAGCTTTTTTTTTCAATTCTTTTCAGAACTATGAATTCCCATTTCAGAATGAGATTATTTCATAACCTAAATCACGAACTCAATTTCTCGGTTAAAAACTGATTAACTGAAGTCATGCAAATTATGAGAATTTTTTTCAGTGATTTACCGTGAGAAAATTCCGAGTTCCAATTGAATGGAATAATATAATATTTTATAATTGATAATTTATTATAAGTTTGGAAAATTGGTTCAACTTTATCAATAGAGAGTTTTTGCATAACGTTTTTATCGTCCGATATTTTTCTTCTTAGCCCGCATGCTCATAGGAATAGCTCAGTAATGCAGTATTACAGATACGCATGCGCAATAGGTACAATGTTTCTTATGAGCATGCGCGCCAGGAAGAAAAAAAAATATAGGACGATAAAAAACGTTATGCAAAAACTCCTAATATCTTGATACAGACACTTTGTTAAAATGAATATTCTTTAATTTTGATACATCTAAATTATTTCTATAAAAATGTAACCAAATCTTTTTTTTTCTTCCTTAAATAGATTTAAAAAATTGAAATGAATAAAAAATATTATAACAATTTGCTGCTGATTCAAATATTAATGTTCTACTCAAATATTACTTAAAATAGTAAATGTTTTCCAAAAAACAAATTTAATTTTAAACTTTAAACTTAATTTCTTACTTTAATCATCAGAACTTTTTAAAAATCTAAATATTCATTAAAATTTGTAGAATGTTTTGAAGTATCTCAATATTTTGATAGATATTTTAAATTTTTGATTTGGTTTGTACTTCTACGGTCATTTTGTGCACACTGTAGGCTAATTAGACCGGGAGCTACAGTTTAAAGTGGATTCCAAACCACTAACAAACATCCCTGCCAACACCCGGATTCGAATCTGAAGCTTATGGTACCAAAGTCCAGAGTGCTAGTCAATGACTTTTTCAAAATGGTAGACAAATATTTTACATAATTAAATTTTCATTTCAAATGTAAAACTTTTCGTTCATTGTCTATAAAATGCAAAGTAGTCTAAAACTGTTGCCCTGTTTTGAGTAAAATACTAACAATTTATACAAAAGATAAAGATGTGTGACATTGTAATATGCATTGTTGCATTGGAAAGATAATATTTCGCATGCTTATCATGTTCAGTAATGTATATATTAGAACATATCTTTTGTTCACACATGCATATTACAAAAATTAATTCGACATTGTAATATAATTGTAGCATTTAAAAGATGATATTCGTTTATTTATCATATTCAGTAATGTATGCATAGGAACATATATTTCGTTCACACAGACATATTACAAAAATTAATTAAAAAAAGAACTGTAATGTAGCCTTGGTATATACCATGTTACTAAATATTCACTTATAAAACTACTTTAAATGGATTAAATTATTATCTTTCAAATGATTACAACGGAATATTCCTTTTATTTGTACTTTCAAAAATATTTCTTCATTTTTGGCAATCTTTTATATTAGATGTAGATGAAAAATATACATTTTAAATATATATATATATATATTTAAAGAAGTGTAACGGATAAAATATTTGTGTTCAAATACTGTTCAGTACATTAATAGCTAAGGACTGATTTTTACCAAAATGGTGGACAAATACAACATAGGTGAAGAAATTATCTGTTTCTTGATTTAAATTAAATTGACTTAAAAATGCTTTAACTGAAATTTTAACTGAAAGTAACATAATAATAATAATAAAGTAAAGTTAAAGAAAAAAATATCAAAAAAATTTACTTATAAACTACTATAAATGAATTAAATTATTATCTTTCAAATGTTAACAACTGAATATGTCTTTTACTTGTACTTTTAAAAAATCTTTTTTCAGTTTTAACAATCTGTTATGCTATATATAAAATATATTTTCCGTTTTTTTTTTTTTTTTAAGTAGTGTAACGGATAACATATTTGTGATCAAATAATGTTCAGAAAATTAATAGCCAAGGACTTTTTTTCAAAATGGTGGACAAGTAACTTGCATAAATAAATAAATTATCTGTTACTTGATTTAAATTAATCGATTTGAAATATACTTCAACTAAAATTTTAACTGTAAAAAGTAACTGAATAAAATTTTCGAAAAATTATTTTAACGATTTCTCCTTTAAACTTTTCAAAAATAGCTTTATTTCACTACATAAAATCCAAGCTATGAAATCGAGAGCACATCAAACGATGTTCTCACGAAAATTGAAATTTTACATTCATAAAAAAGTTAACGGTCTTGTTGGCTATTATTCTAAAATTAGAGTAAGAAATATTTTCATAGTTATTGCCTCCTTAGTGAACAAAGAGAAAGTGACATTCAAAAACTAAAAATGCATCAACTTGGTTTTCTCTTTTTACAGATCGTTATCAAAATCTTCTCTTTTTATGGAACTTCTTTCTTCCAGTCAATGCACTTAGCATTCGAATGGAAAATAAAATATCGTTTGGCCTGATAGCGTTGCCACGACTGTTCTAATCTTTCTGTTCTCTTTTTTTCCACACGACCAAACTCGTTGTTCCACAGCCATTGGCAAACTGGGTGTGGGATTTTTTTTTTCTTTTTTTTTGTCAGATAGCCTTATCATTTTGAAATGCAAGTACCGTGTAATAACCATACGGTAGAAGTATTTAGATTTGTTCCGTTTATTTTTTTGAATAGATTTAAAAAAAAATATACAGAATAAATCGATTATTTCCCTTTTTTTTTGGAATGCGCTTTTACTTTAAAAAAATATTTTAAGACAAGGATAGAGTAGAATAGTATTTTTAAACTTATTTAAAGTGATTTAGTTCAATTAGCTAAATGATTTGGTAACGCTGTATGTTTAAAAACTGTCTTAAAAATATTTACAGTTTTATTTTAGATATAATGTAGAAATTCATATTATTAATAAAAATAATTAAATTTCATTTTGAAATTTATATGAAAATTTATTTATATTTATGAAAATTTTATTACATTTGTTAAAATTATATATAATTTATATTTATTAATTTTTATATTATTATATTCATTAATTATATTTATTTAATTATGAAACTATTTACTTTTGAATTCAATTTTGAAAAAAAAAAAAAAAAAAAGATACTTCGTTTTTGCTAACATAATTAAATGATAATTATATAAAAATTAAATTAGTTAAAAATTAAATCATATAACTGCTTAATGACAATGTATTATATATATTTTAATTCAATTCATATTTCACTACAAATAATATCAAATATTTCTATTATTAGAATTATTAAAAAATAATAGTTTCGAAATTGTTTTATATTTTTAATACCCATTTATGCATCCAGAATTTAAGCTAGATAACTTCTTAAGGATCATTGTAATATTAAGCTTTAAAAAGTAGACAGAATTCGAACTTTTATAGATTGGTTTCAAATTAACAACTTGTCATTATTTTCACAATCCGTATTATATAAAGAGCTATAAGGTTTTTTAAATATTGGTACGCTTTGTATTATTTATTAAACTCCTTCTTATTGTAGATTCTTTTTATTCATGCCATCCATTGAATATCATTCGAACCTTATATGAAACATACGTTGATATTGACTTGTATTGAAGAATTCATAATTTATTTTCCTATGACAAGTTTACAGGACAACAGATATTATAAAAAAAAAAATACTATAAACAAGATAGAATCATCATTAAACAGGAGGCAGTGCAGAACAGGAAGGAAGGTGAGACATATACATTTCTTACTGGTTATTATACAGGAGACAGAGAAGGTCAGGAGCCAATTTAATTCTGTGAAAGTATTTACGGAGAATATCGGGACTACGAAAAGCCGTAGCAATGCCACCGATATTTCTCTGGTCCATTCAGAGATATCATGAATAGGATCGTACCAGGCTTGCGACTGTTTCTAGAGGCAAACATCTTGAAAGAAGGAACATCTAAAGTGTATTTTTAATTATCGCTTTAACGGAATGATAAGCCAATTCCTGGTTATTTGTCTTCCTTATTCGTAAAGCTAAGGTTATTTAGATCTCCCTATATTCTCTTTTTGGGGCAATCCACCTGAGTTCCACTGCACTGGCAACTTACGTACCGTTTACGGAATACCAACAGGGGGAAATACCCCCTTAAACCTCCTCATCTTAATTCATAAATACGCTTAGAGTTCTAATTGGCTGCTTTAAGGTTAGTATAAAAATAAAAGATAAAGTTTCTAAAAATTCAAATTAATGTGGTACTAAAAAAAAATTAAAATACTAAAAATAAAATACAAAATAAAACAATTTAAAGTTAAGATTAAATTCGGTACAATTAGGGACCAGTTGTCGATGCCATAAGACTATTGAAAACGTAAACAATACAGTAAAAGGGCTATACTGAATGGTGGGAGCCATGATGATGATCTGAAAAGCAATTGATTAAAGAAATATCCCCCATAAAAGGCCGATCTCAGAACCGAAGTTCTTTTATTATTTTTATAATTTTTATTTTTGTTTTATTTTTATAATTTTTATTTTCAATTTTTATATTTTTATTTCTATCCTTTTTGTTTTCCTTACAAAAAAAAAAAAAGGGGATAAAAAAGCGTAAAATAAAAACTAACGTAATTAGTCGGAAAGTGGAAAATTTAGGTGCAGAACTTTAAGAAACTCACACTGAGAGCCAGATTGAAGGCCGTGTTTGTTGATCATTTTGAAGTTTCAGACGTTGCCTGGAGTGTACCACGAGGTGGCACTCCAGAATTTACAATATATTTAATTAAAATCGAGTTTAAGACAAAAATGTCTTAAATCAGTTTTAAGGTTTTATTTAGATAAAATCAGAATTTGAAAATCAAAAAAAGAGATAGATATATATCCTATTATATAGTAAGTGAAGACTTCTATTGCATAGAAATTTATTTTTTGTTTTTATATTTCGAAGTAGTGCTTTATGTTCCTAACACAATTTGCCCAAAACATTTTTAGCACTAAGATATTATAGATTTATTTTTACAAGCAACACATATCCTCACTGGTTATCAAATTATTATCATAAATTTACCTTCTTACTCAATCGGTACTATCTCTGAGTCTTCATTGTTAAGTAAATTTATTTTCTTTTAGTAATCCCTCATTATCTATTATTACTACATATAAAGAAGGTTGTAGGGTTTAACTTAATCTCTGACAATTCTTAAAAATATGTTTTGAATGCATTTGAAATTTAAATTAATTTTTTTTTTTGTTTATAAATAATTTTGGAGCATGTTAACGAGACTACAACTGTCAGGTTGATTATTTCAAGCTCGATTAGTTTATTTTTATTTTGTTCTGCAAAAATAGATAAATATGCCGGTACGACAACCATAACGAATACTTTACTCTGATTCATCGCCAAAGCTTTAGAGAACACCGTACGATAAATACGCTGTTTTTACTACAAGAAATGTATTAATTTTACTCATTGTGAAATAAAAGCTAAGTAAATATAAATGGCAATAAACAATAAATAACACTCAGCCCTAGTATACCTTTTGGTTACTGAAGAATATCTGGTCAAATGTTTATTCATTCCTTGTAAAAAGTAACCAGAATTTATAATATATAACAGGCTCATAAAAGACATCATTACACTTTTTTATTTGTCAATTGGTATATTTTTGTCACTATATTGAGTTCTTCTTCAATGTCTTAACAGATCCATGGTGTGCAAAGGATGTTTGCCTACTGGCAGATATAGTGACAGGAGATGTTTTCTTAGTACGGGATAGAGTTGTCAGCCCTACGTCCAACGATCTATAGTCATATTAGATCGGTATCTACGGTTTAAAGGGGATTCCGAGCCACTACAAACATCCATACTATCGCCAGGATTCGAATCTGAAGCTTATGGTGCCAAAGACCAGAGTGCTAGCCAAAGACATTTTTTCAAAATTGTAAACAAATATTTTACATAATTAAATTTTTCATTTCAAATGTAAAACTTTTCGTTCATTGTCTATAAAATGCAAAGTAGTCTAAAACTGTTGCCCTGTTTTGAGTAAAATACTAAAAATTTAGATATAAGATAAAGATGTGTGACATTGTAATATACATCGTAGCATTGAAAGATAATATTTCGCTTACTTATCATGTTCAGTAATGTATATATAGGAACATATCTTTCGTTCACAAAGGCATATTACAAAAATTAATTTGACATTTTAATATGCATTATAGCATTGGAAAGATAATATTGCGTTTACTTATCATGTTCAGTAATGTATATATAGGAACATATCTTTCATTCACACAGACATATTACAAAAAATTAATTTGACATTGTAATACATTGCAGCATTGGAAAGATAATATTTCGTTTACTTATCATGTTCAGTAATGCAACCGAAACCTGGGATACCGAGGCCAATGCGCCAGTCACTCTGCCTTCAGGCCCACTATATTATGATGTAAAATTTGAGCGTGAGGTGTCACTCAGTGTGTTGAACAACTGCTATTTTTTTTGAAATCCTTCGTTTTGAAGGCCATGCGATTTTTACAATGGAAAATTAGTTGAACAAAGAGTTTACCTTTAAATTTCGTATGCCGAATCGCTACAATTTGTTGCAAAATAACTGCAGTGAACCCTTCATATCAAAAACACAAGCGTATGAATGGTATAAGGTATTCACAGAAGGGCGACAAATGGTAGTTAATTTGTTTCGTTCTGGTCGATCTTCAACTGCTTAGACACACAAAAACATCAATCAAATCAAGAAACTGGTTTTCAAAAATCTCCATATGAGATTTGACTTAAGAAATGAACATATTTTAAAATCAGTTCATAAAATTGTGATTAATATTTTGGCCATGAAATGCATAGAGCATTGAAACCAGATTACTGAAGACACTACCCCAACAAGCTAAGCTTCAACACTAAGCTTCTATTGAAGCTATCTTCATAAATCTCAATGAATATCATCGATCAAACATCGTATTCATGATATGGTACTATGGGATTTTTCCTGTTCCCGAAGTTAAAATTACCACTTCTAAGAAGGTATTTGAACTCTGGGCCTTGAATGAAAATTCACAGAAAGTACTGAAAGCTATACCTTAATCAGCCATTGAAAATGTATTGATGATTGAATTAAGCGCTGTCATAATTGCATTGCACTTTGAAGGCTACAAGATAAATTTTGATGAATAAATTGACTTGTGCGTGTTTTATTTAACTCCGGATACTTTTTACATAGAAATGTAAAACAACAGGAAATCTATGGCGATTTCCTGTTGTTTTACTGACTTTCCTGACTATCACCAGAAATACGATATTGGGGCCTTATGACGGAGTGACTATCGCTCTGGTGCTCAGTGGCACAGGTTTCAGTTCGAACTGTGCCATGGATGTTTATAGTGGTTCGGAATCCAATTTAAAACCGTATATCTCAGTCTAATGTGACAGTAGAACGTTGTTGGGGTAGTGTTACTTGCGAGCTTATCATATCTTCAAGCTACACGTGCCCCCTGGGTAGTGCTATGAGTAACAGCGTTCGTCGATGCAGCCCACTTTGGGTTACTCACAGGGACATGGTCAATAGGACCCAGTCTTCGACGCAATTAAAAAATATACGATATTGCAAGTGCATTCGCTTTAAAATAACATAAAACAGCTTAAACTACCGTTTTAACCCGGAATTTAAAATTAATTTCCACTGAGTTAACTCCTTGTGTTCCGTAAATATAAGATATGACTATAAAACGGATGACGACGGACAAATAGGAAAGGTGAATCGATAACTACTTTCTTATAATAGGAAAATATTTATAGATCCCAATAAAAAATAGCTGTTTAATTCAATTTTTTTTATTTTTACACTTCTTCCGCAAAATATCAGTATAGTGTTTTAGAAATGAGAGAGGGGGTATTTTATCAACTGCAAATAGAGCCCCTTTCTTGGTAAAAAATATAACTATCAATTAATATAACTATAAAATAACAATACAAATAATATATTTCCACTGATTTATTATTATATCTCAGTAAGTAACGAATAAAAGAGGAATCATGTGCCGAAATATTTAATAGTGCCTGCTTTCATATCAAGAAATCTTATTAATATCTTGAAGTTCACAGACTATTTAATAGCTTCTGCTCATCATTAGTTTGGTTTGCGATTCTAAGATTATATTAAGATTATATGTCCTTTTCTCAGATTTTAAGTAGAAAATCAACATATAATCTTTATACTTTCCTTTATATGATCAGCTACCTAAAAGAAACCTCCATATAAACGCATTTTAAGTTTATGCTGTGCTTTGAGAATGGGAAAGAAATCGAAATGAACTGACTAATAGTGTATTGAACGTAGTGAAATATAAATAAGCTGATAAGTTCATAAGAATAAACGATTTTCTGTTTCTGAATTACTGTATTATCTTAACATTTTAAATGATTATTTCTTTATTAAGACAAGGTTTCACAAACATTCTGCAAATATAATATTGTATTTTTCAGATTAATTTATGAGATAGTGACAAAAATATTTCATATTGTCTTAAAGAATATTATATTCTGATCACTTAAAAATATTTAGATGTGATGATAGAATTTCAAAATTCAAATCATGATAGTGTGTCATCGTATTTTATTTCAGACATAAAATATGATGAGACTATCATGATTTGAATTTTGAATTTAATTTTTTTATTATGAATTTAATTTTTTATTTATTTTGAATTTTATTTTTAAAATTTTATTTTGAATTTTATTTTTAAAATTTTATTTTGAATTTTATTTTTTAAAATTTTATTTTTGAATTTTATTTTCTTTAATTTTTTTTGAATTTTATTGTTTTTTATTCATTTTAAATATTATTTTATTCTTGAATTTCGAATTTTATTTCATAAATAAAACAAAATGATTATTTCATAAGTAAAATACAATGACATCTTATTTTATTAAATTTGCTGATTAATATTAGTAATCATTAAAAACACAAATCATCAATTTAAAAATTTCTTTTCCAAATATTGTAACAAAATCATTAAAATTAACCCAAGTGTTCATATAATCAATATAATTTATTTTATTAAAATTCCCAAAATCATATAAAATATTGATACCTTTTTAATATAAAATACAATATTATATAATATAAAGCATTATTATTCTGATATTGAGAGTTTTTGCATAATGTTTTTATATCGTCCGATATTTTTCTTCCCCTAGCGCGCATGCTCATAGGAAACAATATACCTATTGCGCATGCGTATCTGTAATACTGCACTACTGAACTATTCCTATGTGCATGCGCGCTAGAAAAGAAAAAAAATATCAAACGATAAAAAAACGCTATGCAAAAACTCTCTATTATAAGAACAAAAGAGATTAAGTAACAAATAAAGTTAAATTCTCTTTTAAAAAGACACTATTTATAAATCAATGCATAAAAAACTATTTGTTACGTTAATCTATTTTGACGCTCTAATTTCCAGATCCTCTCTAATAACCTAATCCATTCCAAACGATTCTCTACGGAGTAAAACAATTAAACTTAACTCCTCCAGAATCGCGAGATTGGAATCTTTCGCTCTCTAGTGAGAAGAATCACAACTAATTCAAGGTCCCTACTGAAGCGAGGTTAACATCCGTTTTGCTGGAGAAATTTTTAATCCTCTTAGACACGCGTCGCTGCTTTGGTTCCCTTTCATTAATATGCATCAGTTTTGTTTTAACGTAAAACCGTGACTGGTTTTGTACGTTAAGCGTAGCAGATTTGGTAGTAGAGGAGATATTAAAATTTCAACTGTGTTTACTGGTTTTCTACGTTAAATGCAGCAGATTTGGTAGTAGAGGAGACATTAAAATTTCAATTATGCTTATTGGTCTTGTACATTAAATGCAGTAGATTTGGTAGTAGAGAAGACATTAAAATTTCAACTGTGTTTACTGGTTTTATACGTTAAATGCAGCGGATTTGGTAGTAGAGGAGACATTAAAATTTCAACTATGCTTACTGGTTTTCTATGTTAAATGCAGCGGATTTCGTAGTAGAGGAGACATTAAAAATTTCAACTACGCTTACTGGTTTTCTACGTTAAATTCAGCGGATTTGGTAGTAAAGGAGACATTAAAATTTCAACTATTGTACGTTAAATGCAGTAGATTTGGTAGTAGAGAAGACATTAAAATTTCAACTGTGTTTACTGGTTTTGTACGTTAAATGCAGCGGATTTAGTAGTAGAGGAGACATTAAAATTTCAACTATGCTTACTGGTTTTCTATGTTAAATGCAGCGCATTTCGTAGTAGAGGAGACATTAAAATTTCAACTACGCTTACTGATTTTCTGCGTTAAATTCAGCGGATTTGGTAGTAGAGGAGACATTAAAATTTCAACTACGCTTACTGATTTTGTACGTTAAATGCAGCAGATTTGCGGGTAGAGGAGACATTCAAGTTTCAACTATGTTTGATATTCTTTTTTTTTTAACGCTGTCGTTTAAAAGCAAATTAAAGATAATTTTATCTCGTATATAGATGGATTTATAGTAGAGGTGTCCAACTTATTAATTTTATAGAGAAAAATATCAGCGTTGGCTGACCGTAAAATGTATCCAAAATTTTTAATAAAAAATCAATGGTGACCACTATGATAAATAAGCTAAAATTTCGTAGTATATTAATTATTATATTATACTTATAAGACTTAAATGACCGAGTGTCTGGCGCTCGATGCCACAGGTTTCGGGTATGGATCCCACCGGTGCCATGGATGTTTGTAGTGGTTTGGAATCCACTTTAAACCGTGCATCCCGGACTAATATGAACATAGAGCGTTATCTTGAGGTTTTAGTCAGTCTTCAGCCCTCGTGGTTCCTCGTTAAAGTGAAGCTTCCTATTACCATTAGCCATGGCCCTGTCGCCTAAGAACAGGGTCATCTGGACCTGGGGTAGCGGCCTGATGGTCAATCGGCTAGCTGTCTGGCCTTTGGTTACACTGGCTTCAGGTTCGAAACCTGATGATGGTATGGATGTTTGTTAGTGGTTCGGAATCCACGTTAAACTGTAGGTCCCGGTCTAATTAGCCTAAAGTGTACAAAAAAGAATTGACAATAGAGCGACAAACCAAACTTGGACCTAGTCTAGGCTTTTCTGCACCAGGGAGATTAGTAACAACAACATATATACAATTAGATATTTAGAAATAAATAATATAAGTACATAAATAATAAGTGAGATCTCAAACATTACTGAAACTAATCTTACTTATTATAATTGGAACTCATTAATTTCAGGCACTGGGACTCGCTGGTTATTGTGACAACATGTCGATAGTCAATCGTTAAAGTTATCATTAGTTTTTATTTTACTAAAGATTGTAATTAGTAAGCATTAGATCTGAAACATTAATCATTAATTGCCTTTTTTAGAAATATTTTTGGTTTTTTTTATTAATTCAATGGACATAACGGATTTAATCATTAGAATCTAAAGTGGAAAAACAATTTTTGACATCTTTTTGATGGATTGATTTGATTTGGGTTTGATTTCACTAAGCAATTGTTTTAGATTTGTTGAAAAGCTTTCTGTTAAAAACAATTTATCAACAGTTTATTCCATTAATTTAAAAAATAAAATTGGAAATTCTAAACAAAAACTGAAAAAATGTATCAATTATCTTTATCTTTATTTCTATGAGATGTTGGATTGGAAATAGGTCATTTTCCAGATTTTGTGACTCATGAATTATTTTAAATTAACATTCTTTGTATATAGAAACAGTTATAAAAAACAGCAATCCGGCATTTTAAAATAATAATAGCAAACAATTCTTCGTTTTTTAAGATGTTATAAAAGTTTGCATGTTAAATTAATCCAAATAAATGCATTGAATTACGATTAAAATGCAAAATTTAGGGATTTTATGGTAATAAAATTAATTGCAGTTTTTATTATCAAAATATGTTGTTCGATAACAGGATGGTTTTTACCTGAAGCAAACACTACTAGAACGTCATATATATAGCATGTTCAGCGTTACGCAGGGTGTAACATGGATGCCTACTACACTGCATTATCTACAACAATGATGAACCAACTCCGCCAGGGTAGGCATCTACTGATATTCCGACCTCCGGACTTATTGTACCCTTCCTCATAAAACAAGTCCAATTTCGAACTTGATTCTCCAAATTTTGAAACTTAATACGTTATCACTGGGCCTGGTGGCCGAGTGATTAGCGCTCTGACCCTCGATACCACAGGTTTCGAGTTCGAGTCCCAGCGGTGCCCTTGATGTTTGTAGTGGTTCAGAATCCACCGGAACGGACGGTCCCGGTTTAATAAGATTATAGAGTGTTGAGCATAGGGCTGACAACCCTACCCTTAAAAGAAAACACCTGTTTCCTGTAATCTGCTTTGATCCACTTATAGGGGTCTTGAGACTTTAAAGAAGAATATGGGATGAAATGATGAAACATAAAATTACTCATCATCACGATAAATGGAGCAACAGCCCCACGGTGGGCTAAAGCCAATCAGTCTACTTGCAAATTCCGAAACAGATGTTATCGTTTTACGGAGTAGAGTTATCAGCCCTACACTCTCCAGTCATATTAGACCGGGACCTACAGCTTAAAGTGGATTCCGAACCACTACAAATATCAATGGCACAGCCGGGACACGAACACGAAACCTGTGGTACAGAGAGCCAGAGCACTAGTCACTCAGCCATCAGTCCCCATAAACTTGCTATTCTAACTAAAACACTAATTATTATAAGGAAGAGAAGTGTTCTACTAAGAATGTGCTTCAGATTTTATCTCATTTACGGATCGGCAAAACGTTTTACCTATTTATCATAAAACAAAACTTCCTGTAAACAATTTGTTAATGACATTGTTCGTACTTGGCTTTGAATGACGATTACGATTAAGAAGCATTAAATTGGATTTCTTTAAAGAGATTTATTTCAATAATTCCATTCAAATACGAGCAATACTAAGGATTTCTGTAGCTTAATTTTTTGACAATGCAAAATATGCTGGTAGTTCACAGGCTTAATATAATTCTTAAATTTATTTAATCATTTTATTCTAAGAATTATTTTCCTTTTTATACAAAACTAAGATTGATTATTTGGTTTTAATTTATATAGGAAATAAACGTCTGTTTTTATGATTCATGATTAATTGTAATAAAATATTTAGCTCACTAATTTTGGATAAAAATTTCATTTTTTTTTTTTTAATTCTTATATTCCCATCATTTTTTAAAAAAACTGGAGCAAAGCTGGCTGATGGATAGTTCTTTGATTTAAGGATTTTGAGTTCGAAACAAAAACTTTTCATCAAGAATGTCATCTATTCCAGGGATGAGCACGGATAAATCACAGAGTAAAAGTCATTCAACTCGAAAAGGAATTTAGATAGAGGAAGCTAACCTCTCAGAAATTAAGTGACTTATATTGATGCAGCTTTGTACGTTTTGGGTAACGTTGAATTTGCTACATGTTGGCCGTTCTATTGGTGAATAACCTCAAAACAAAATGTTTTTCCAGGCATTTGTCAACAACAACAACGTTCAAAGCATTATTCTTACTCATTCTTTAAATTGTTCTTATATTCTCATCATAAGTTTCTTTCGATTTTAGGGGTCTGATGGCCAAGTGGTACCTCAGGTACCAGTACCACAGGTTTCGCTTTCGAGTATCGGTGGTGCCATGGATATTTGTCGGGATTCGGAATCCACTTTAACTCGTAGGTCCCAGTCTTATATGATCGTAGAGCGTTGCGGGTATAATGTTACTTCGAGTCAGTAGCATATCTTCAAGCTATACGTGTCCTTGGGTAGCGCTAAATGAATAACGTCAGTGCTGCCCTTATGCCGTAAAGATAATTGTCCAAATATTTGCAGCAGCATTAAGAAAAAATCACACCCTACTCGATTTTGATTTGAATACACTTTTAAATTAATTCTTTACAATTACATTAGACTGAAATCTGGTGACAGGTTGAAAGACTCAAGGAATTTAGGGGAAATCGAACCTCTCAGATTCTACCATTGGGATGTTCCTTCCGAAATGAAGAAGTAAGATAGAAGTGGATAAGTGGCATATATTATATGCAACTTATGAGGCCCATCGTTGTACATTTTGGATAACATTGAATTTACTACATATTTACCGTTCAAGTGATGACAATTTTGTTTCCTGCATTTGGAAACAACAGCAACATTTTTTTAATGCAGCTGGCAAATAGATCGTGATCTTTTGCTGCCATAAGAGCTGCCCCTACGTTACTCATTTTGCACTACCCAGGGGCCGAGTGTAACTTGAAGATAAGCTACGGACGCGGAGTAATAATGCCCCTGCAAAGCTCTACGATCCTATTAGGGACCGGAACCTACGGTTTAAAGTGGATTCCGAACCACTGCAAACACCCATAGCAACGCCGGATTTGAACCCGGTACCTGTGGTACCGAGCGCCAGAGCGCTAGCCACTCGGCCATCAGGCACCTACAACAGCAAACATTTAAAGTATTATTCTTATTATTCATTCTTTAAATTGTTCTTATATTCTCATTCATCTTGATTTTGATTTAAAACCACTTTTGTAGTGTGCAGGTTGGACAACCAGATTGTAACTGGGTGTGGTTGGGTTGAAATACTTGAGGCACACTTTTTGAGAGCTCCCAGTTTTATTTGCACTCGTACAAACACCACACGCATACAATTAGAGACATACAATATTTAATACATTTAAAGACAGATAATTATAGATTCGAGGAAGGATTCCACTTCTAAGCCGAAAATAAAGATACTCTGGTATGCAATGGATCCGCGAAATATACTTCCTTTTCGGGAGAATTTGTAGGCCAACTAATACGCAGGATGCGCTAAATATATTTCCTCTCGGGATGAGACTATGAACTAAACGTTTCTCAGCAGGAGCGCAGTTACGCTGTGCTTTCTCTCGGGTGAGTGTCTCGAGACCTACTGACCATCTAAGCACGGTTACACTTTTAAAGTAACTTTTACAGTTACATTAACAGTTAAAACTACAAAAGACAATTGTTATTTAAAAAGAAATACGATATAAAAATATTATTTGGTAAGGACATGATAAATGATAATTTATCTTAAAAAAAATAAAAAATAATATTAATAGTTAATTAGTAATAAATAAAAAATAATAAGTTTCTAAATAATAATATATAAATTCTGCTTTTTTTGCTACATTTTTATGCGAATTGTATGTCCAGTTCCTTACATAAATGTCTATAAGAATACAACAATAGTTTCAAATTTTAAATATTAGATACTATTAAGTTGTGATATTATATACAAAATTATCTTACTAATTGATCTCAATGATACTTCAATCTAGTCTTCGTCAAAGCAGTTTTGATTTACGTATTACTAATTAAAGTTAAGGTGAAAGATTCACGAGATTTACTGAAGCAGAATTTCAAGGTGAACAATTCATCTTCTTAAAAAGATTAAGTAATTAGTGAACAGAAAATAAAACCTAACATTCAAACACGCTTGAGGAATATCATTAGTTTTGCTGAAATGTTTTTTTAATTATGCTAACGATCAGCTTCAGATGTCAAGATAATTATCACTTAAAATAAAATTTAAGTTGCATAACTTAGAATTCTGGAAGAAAATGTTTTTTAGATAATTTTTTGTGTGAAATATAAATATCTTTCGTTGATAATGCGATAATGAAACTATTGTTATGTTTACTAAATGTTTTTAATTTTTTACTCTATATTTTTTCACTGATATTATATATATATATATATATATATCAATAATAATTACATTTACACAAAAATAAATCATAACACGAACCACTCTTTCCAGTTTTTTTTTACTGGTACATACTCTTTCTTTTCTCGCTTATGCTTCTGTTGGCGAAAATGAGTCAAAATTGATTCCCTTCATCGCCAATGAATTTAACAAATTGTACAATCAGTTTGTTCGTTACTGGTTTTGAAATATTCTAGTAGTCTATTAAACAAAGTTTCACTTCTTTTTCTAGGATTCTTAGGTAAAATTGTAGAATTGATTGCGTCAAAAAATCGGCCTTGTGATTTTGCGTCAAAAATCTTTTCGCCAAAGTGCGCCAAGTAAGCCTTTACGATTGTAAGTGTGGTGAATTGCAAACAATACAAAAATCTTCGAGTTATTCCATTTGGTGACTTATGTCGGTACAAAACGTCATCAAATCCAAAACGACACCTATTTTGCGATTTGGCCAATTATTATTTAAACTTTTTGTCTGGTATTGAATTTTTTTCATTGATTTCCATATTTTCTATCTCGCATTTCCTGATCCTTTAATTTATTAAATCTTAGTGGTTTGCTTTTTATTTATCAATTATAAATGAAAAGCAATGGCAAAAATAGATGAGTAATAATACATGTTATGTTTGTCTATTTCTATTTCTTTTCCTTCTCTCTCTCTCTATATATATATATATATGTATGTATATATAAAGAGAGGAGAGAAATATATGATGAACCACTCTTCCATTTTATTTTTTACTGGTATTCGTACTTACCCATTAGTTCTCGCCTATGCTTCTTTTGGTGTCTGTTCATCACCAACAAATTGCATGACCAGTTTTCTTATAAAATACTCGGCTTTAAAATACTTTAGTAGTCTTTAAATAAAGTACGAATTTTTAATTTTTTAGTCTAGATTTTTAATTTAAACTTCTTGTTTGATATTGATTCTCCATTGGCTACGATATTTCTATACACATCAGTAAATAATAGAGTTGTAAATAATTGTAATAATTGTAAACAATAGAGTTGTCATATCTTTTTGTTTCTGACTTTAAGAAAATAATCAATGCCTTAACAAAAGAAATCATTCTTTAGCGTTTTAAAAGTTTCTCTTTCTGCTTCCTCAGGCATCTTAATGATCGAATGAAGAATGTTAATAAAACCTCCGTCGAAACGGATCACTGATAAATACGACAAACACGAACACTATTGGGTAATCACTGTTCCCACATTTTCACACGCAAGAAGAAAAATAATAAGGGCTGTCAAAATGGCGACTACCGCTTTTTAAAGATTCCGGCATGTGACATGCCCCGAAGATGAATGAATAAAATAAAAAAGAAACAAAATTTGTTTGGCAAATTGATCTAAAATATAGGGCTTTATCTTGTATTATTCATTACGGGTTATGATTTCGTTCCATTTTTGTTATAATGTAACAAAACATTTTTACAATGCAATACCTCCATTACATCTATTTCTTTCATTCCATTATTACGATTCGCATTTTGCCTTTTTTTAGCATTAATCTGTGTTCCATTTGATATATAATTAAGTGTTATAGAATAATAATATATAATAATAATCGTAGAATAGGTATATTTTACTTGCTTCATATAAAACATTATTTTTCATTAAAGAAAAAGAACGAAACATTTTTCTTCATTTACATATTCATTTACATATTATTCTTAAAACAAGCGGATCAATTTCTCATTTTGTAAGAAATCAATTATGTAGATAATAGTTGAATAATATTTAAGACAAATTGTTAACTTTTTTTAAATGTGTGATTTTTTATATACATATCTTTCAGTAAATAATAACTATTAGATGAAATTAGGTCTTTGGTGAATTTTTGAGAAGTATATACTTATTTTAATATTCATATTAATTTTTTAAACTCTTCCACCAGTTTACTTGTACATAATTTTTTTTTATTCCATGAAAAATTTAATTATGTTGAAAATTTATAACTTTGCTAATTAACTGATTTTTAGAAAATATCAGTTACTTAGCAAAGTTATAGAAATTTTGTTCACCATACAACTTACTTGTGTTAAGTACAAAAGTATTCACACATTTTTGTGACCTTTTTGTGAACGTATATAAATAAAAATTATTTTAAACAAATATAAATTTAAACGCCTAAATCGCAAAATAGGGGCTGTTGGGATTTGGCGACAGCCCCTATTTTGAGATTTGACATTTTTTTAGAATTAGAGGGTTAGTCGCCAAATGCGATAACCCGATTCCTTGTACTGTTTGCAATTCTCTTCACTTACAATCGCAACCCATTACTTGGCGTACTTTGGCGAAGGGATTTTTGAAGCCAAATCCCAAAGGCCCCTATTCTACGATTCTACTCCCCTCCAAAAAACAATATTTTGAACATATATATGTATATAAAAACAAAGATAATTTGAGATAACAATAATAACTTCCCCGAATCAATCCAGTGTTTTGGGATGCAGTTTACATGGAGTTTGTTTTAAAAGCCCAAATGCACACAATTTATAGCAAGCAATTCAAAAGATTTAGATAGCTTGCTTTAAATGGAATGACCTCAATTCTGATTTCATTTCTCATTTTTTTTCCAAATATAGACCAGTAAATTTAGAGGTAGGACTGGTAGAATTATCTAACACAATGAAAATAGTTTAGGTAAAATGATGGAATAACTTCTTTAAAAAAAGGTATGTTAAAACACATTTTTCAACGTAACCTACTTAATTTTGACATTTTTTTCTGCTTTCAATTGTTTAAATTTTCTGTTATGTAAGAATTCAGTAATAATCCTAAAACCTCTAGTTAAACTTTCGTTGTTTTATCTGAACCAACATTTCATGTTTTCGTTATCCTTTTTGTAGATAATCGGTCTTTTTTTCTACTGCAATCAGATAAATATGTTCAAGCATCATCATTTGTAACTACATACTACTATTTTTCACCTGCCATATTATCTCATACAACAATTTCCGCACAGTCTCAAGCTGAGAAATATGTTTTAGCGTTGGCAGGTGAACTTCATGTGCTTTTAACTCGCTTTTATTAGTTTCACCTGTTTGTTTATTTGTTTGTAACTGACTCTTTGGGTTTCATTTTACCCTACTTTAAGCGATCCGATTTAATTAAAACGTTGTAGACTTATCAAGGACCGACGACACTAAAATATTTTGATAAGTTTATTATCTCATCATGATTAGGGATCGTCAGGATTAGTGATTTTATTTTAACTCAAGAAGAGCAATTTAACCCATGTAGAATGAAAGTACCTAAAAACCACAATCAGTGTGTAAGATGAATCAAGGTTACAATATTATACACATATAATATTTTCTTTGTAAAAACTATATTGTAATTAAAACGAATCGAACGAGATTTATATAAAATGTTTTAATACTTATAAATAATAATAACAATATTTATATACAAGTAATATTAGATTTTATATTAAATATATATGATTATTCATAATAATATTGTTTTGCTGCATTATAAAATTTTGAATAAGATATACAAATTAATATGATTTTACGCTTTCTGTATCATTAAATTTATTACATTTTTAATTTTATTGGAAAAAATATTAATTGTTTTTTTTAACCAGAACTCAAAACACTTTCAAGACAAATGGAGAGGTGATTTATCTGCTATATAATTTTAATCTTCATGCCTAACCTATTGTTATATAATTTTAATAATGTCATAAAAAAGTTATAATAATGTTATTTTATTATAAAAATTAAAGCTGATTAAATTTTTAGAAAACCACATAAAAATATAATTAATTGACAAAAAATTGTACATTCATTATCGAATGTTTAAGGTAATGCACACAAACATCACATCCATACTTTCAACATCATATATTAAATATTTTATTATACTATATTTTTAGTATTGTCTTAAAACAATAACACCGTTAAATTATATTTGTTGAAATATTTAAATCACTTGAATTGATTCAAAGATGTTATGCATTTTAAAGTAGAAAACAAGTTATATATATATATATATATATATATATATATATATATATATATATATATATATATATATATATATATATATATATATATAAATTATAGTCAATTCCTACTTTTTTTCACTATATTGCAGAAAGTCATTTATAAATAATTTTCATTCATTTTTTTGAGTTTATCTAGCGCCATCTATTGATAGATATATGCAACGTAATTCTAAATAATACTAAAAATTAATTAATTAAATTTAATTACTGAATTAATATTTGAAAAACTGAATTAACATTCAGTGTCATCCACTACAAGTTAAAAAATGTATTTGAACTTGAGTGGATGAATAAAAAGTATTATATGAAAGATTGAAAATTTGAACACGATATATATAGGGAGAGTGTGAGCTAATAGAAGGAATTGAATAAATTGGTTAGTAAAACCATTTTCTTTATTTTTAAAACAGACAAAATAAAATAAACTGACAAATACAAGAAATAATACTACATTTCATAATGATCATTAAATTAATTATTTCATCATCAAAAAAACAATCAAACAACCATTAAAACTGCATTATCCCCAAATCCTACGTATAGCAAGCCTTGAGGCTGCGATAGAATTACTCTACCGATCAAATAGAAACCACTCCAACTATTAATCCAATTATTTAAAAATGGTGCGTTTTACTCCAAACATTATTAAAC
Organism: Caerostris extrusa; assembly: GCA_021605095.1. Lineage (NCBI taxonomy): Eukaryota > Metazoa > Arthropoda > Arachnida > Araneae > Araneidae > Caerostris > Caerostris extrusa. Next base: position 15,975 of record BPLR01012919.1, on the reverse strand, counting down.
GTGCATATTAAAAATAATTATACTTTAATACAATAATTCCTGTTCCATGCTATATCTACGCCATCGCTAACAGATAACTTTCGTTTTTATCAACTCGTTCTTTAATCCAACTGTTAAGGCAATGTTTAATCGTTAAGTTGTTAATTGAGTTAATTAGTAAAGTTAAAAGTTGTCAAGTTAAGTTGTTAATCCAACTGTTAAGGTTAATGTTTAAGGTAATATACACAAACTTCACATCCCTTCTTTCAACATCGTATATTAAATTTTATTTTACTGTAATATATTTTAGTATTGTCTTAAAAACAATAGCACAGTTAAATTATTGTTGTTGAAATATTTAACTAACTTGAATTGATTCAAAGTTGTTATGCATTTTAAAGTAGAAAATAAATTGATTAGTAAAACCCGTTTTCTTAATTTTTAAAACAGACAAGAATAAAATTAGCTGGAAAATAAAATAAATAATACTACATTCTATAACGATCATTAAATTAGTTATTTCATCATCATAAACCATCAAAGAATCATTAAAAACGGCATTATCCCCACAACATACGCATAGCAAGCCTTTGAGGCTGCGCTATAATTACTGTACCGTTCAAATAGAAAACCACCCCAACTATTAATCCACTTATTAAAAATGGTACGTTTTTACTCCAAACATTACTAAACGTGCATATTAAAAAGAATTATACTTTTAATACAATGAATCTCGTGCCTTGCTATATCTACGCCAGATAACTTTCGATCTTATCAACTCGTTCTTTAATCCCACTGGAATAAGGAACTGAGCTAGTTCCTGTCCAGTCAATCAACCTGCATGTCCCCCCTGCCCAATCTACGAGTATAAAACTCACCACTTGGGAGAAAAGTGCCTCAAATTGAAGCTAAGTGTCGATCAAAGCGCATGGAATCATCGTAAGCGGTTGTCTTGGTATGACGTCAAACCTCCACCTATAAAAGTAGTGGACCTGAACCAACCTATTTCTTTTAAAACAAAGTTGGATATTTTTGCTCGGTGGTTCTTTTTTTTCGGCGTTTTTTGACCCTTCAGCTTGTGGTATCAGTGGTGGGAAGCATGGCTAAGTTGGCGGCAATATTTTTGGTGGTGCTGTCTTTTCAGTGGTAGGTGATTGTTATTGTTTAGTATTTCGCTGTTATTTGTTTTTAATTTTAATGCAGAGAAAGTCTTCTAATATCATTTTGATTAATTCATTTTTATGTTTAATGACTGTTAATGGAATATCTATTCATCATTATAACTGAAAAAAAAATGGTATGTTGTGTTCTCACTAGTTTAGTGAGAACACAATTTTGTTTTAATTTTAATCATATTGCATTTTCAAATTCTAAAATTAAATAAGTGATTTTAAATTACATATAAAATTAAAATTTTATTCCGTATATATTGCCCTTCTTATTCGCAATAATAATATATTAATAATGTAAAAATTTTAATTGATATAATTGTTGAAATTTTTAATTGATTGATTCGATTAGATTGTTTTATGAACTGTGGAATTACAAAAATTGAATTACTAATTGAAAAAAATATTGATTAATTTTAATTATTAAATTATTAATTAATTGATTAATTTAATCATAATAACTGAATAAAGGATATGCCAACGTACATTCTGACTTGTGTATCCAATCAGACTGCATCAAATTTTAAAAATAAATAAGTGATTTTAAATTACATATAATACGAAAATTTTATTTTGCATGCATTGCATTTTTTATCCATAAAAATAATATATTAATTATGCAAAAGAAATTTATTTCGATTAGTAAAATTGATATAATTCTAAAGAATGCTTTATGGACTGTGGAATTATTATTCATCATAATAACTGACAAAATGGCAGTCATTGGCACACATTGTCAATTGTGTAGCTAATCGGGTTGCATCTTCAATTTTTAAAATTAAATGAGTGATTTTAAATTACATATAAAATTACATTTTATTCTCTCTCTATATTGCACTTTATCCACAAAAATAATATATTAATAGTGTAAAAAATTTTTGATTATCGATTATCTAAAGAATGCTTTATGTACAATGGAATTAGTACTCATCATTATAACTGAAAAATGGTATGCAATCAGATTGCAATAGCCAATCAGATTGCATCTTCAAATTTTAAAATTAAATGAGTGATTTTAAATTGCATATAATACGAAAATTTTATTCTATATATATTGCACTTCTTATCCACAATAATAATATATTAATAATGTACATTTTTTTTTTTTCGATTAGCAAAATTCACATAATTTAAACAATTTTTTATCGAATTACTATGCATCATAATAACTGAAAAAATTTTATGTTGCATATATTCTCACTTTTGTAGCCCATCAAATTGTATCGTCAAATTTTAAAATAAAATAAGCGATTTTTAAAATAAATATAAAATTAAAATTTTATTCTGCACATATTGCACTTCTTATCCACATAAATAATATATTAATAATGTAAAAATTTTTTATTTCGATTATCAAAATTGTTATAATTCTAAAGAATGTTTTATGAACTTTAGAATTACTATTCATTATAATAAGTGAAAAAAATGTTGCATTGTGTACATTTTCACTTGTGTTCACCAACCAGATTGCATTTTCAAATTTTTGAAATTAAATAAGTGATTTTGAATTACATATAATAGAAAATTGTATTCGTTATATATTGTCCTTTTTATCCTCAAAAATAATAAAAAAAAAATGTGAAATTTTTCTTATTTCGGTTAGAAAATTGATATAATTCTAAAGAATTTTTTATGAACTATGGAATTATTATTCATCAAAACTTTTAAAAAAAAAAAGTTATGTTGAGTTCATTCACACTTATATCGAGAATTAGATTGCATCTTCAAATTTTAAAATTAAATAAGCGATTTTAAATTTCCTTTAAAAATTAAAATTTTGTTCTGTATATTTTGCACTTCTTATTCACAAAAATAATATATTGATAATGCAAAAAAAAAAAATTTCGATTAGAAATATTGATATAATTCTAAAAAAGGAAATATTAGACTTCGAATTCACATGTTATTTTTAAAATTATCATTTAAAAAGTACGTATTTTTCGATGAATTAATAAAATAAATGCAGTTTTTAAAAAATAAATATGCTTTGAAAATGTCTGCTCATTTTTTTAAAAAACTAGATTAAAATATTGTAGTAATTTTTAATTTGTTATTTCAAATTAAAATTACATGGATTGAAAATTTTTGAGTATTTATATTTTTGAAGAACAATAGAGAAAAAAAAGGTAATATTTCTTCTAGAATAGATAAAGCTTTTAAGAAGTTTATTAAAAATTTTTTTACAATAAATAAAATAATTTTTAATCTATGACATGAAATGTTTTCAAGATGTAAGATAAGATCAAGATAAAATAAAGATTTCCGTGATTTTATTTTGTAATGTATGACAGACTTAAAATAGCTAAGGATTTAATATAATTTTTTGTTAGCATTCCTTTGTTAGTAGTTAATATAACAAACAAATTTATTTAATTAGTTTAATGGAAGACAGTTAAAGCCATTAATTGTCAAAAAATTATTGATTAATTTTAAATTAATCATAAATTATTAAGAAACTAAAATGAAAATACTATTATACTATTTTTACTATTACTATTTTTACTAAACAAAAATGTTGTAAACAATTAATTAATTTTTACTTTGTTTCCATTTGAAGTAAAATAAAAATGAAGGATTAGCAAGAATACATTTTTTAATACATTGGTTTTTACTACTTTAGCCATTATAAAATAAATATATTTTCTAAATGTATGATTAATCTGTGATGATAAATCTCACTGGCCTTCAAAAATATTCAAGGTGGGACAGCGGGTTGTCTACCCCTGGCTTTAAACCTACCGCGACCTTCCGTGGATGGATATGACAGAGTCATGTTAAACTCGAAGAGATGGAGAATAGGATGCGAATGCCTAACATGTCATCTGAAATTTTTCATTCCAAATTGAGGTGGTAAAATGTAGATTTAGTGTAATTTCTGTGGTACATGCTGGATAATGTGATTGCATATCTGCTTTGCAGGTATCAAATAATCTTGTCAAATATAATACAACATTGTAAAACAATAATATAACAAAAACTGTATTAGTTTCATTGCAAAAAAAAATCTCTTTTCTCTAAAATTTAAATTGCATATCTATCTATCAATAAAAAGGAAGTTTTTATACTATTTAACAACAAAAAGAGTTTTTAGTATTTGTTTTCTAAGAAAAAAATTCTTGACATCTTGAACACACACGTATACAGAGGAGTGGTGGGAGAATATTTAAGAAAATAATATTTCAATCTGCAATTTAGTAAATAAAGAAATATATATGTATATATAGAAAAAAAAGGAAATATATAGAACATTATAAAAAATATATTGATTAATTATTAATAGAAAATTATAGAAATATATATCTCTATCTATCTATATATATATTTAAAATTTATTTTAATTTCTCTTGTTTCTTTTTTAAATGTTTCAAAAATAAAAAATAATTTTACATTTTAGGAGTAAACTTTAACGCAAATGCAACATTTTCTTAAACTTTACCCAAAAACTAAAGATAAACCAATAAATAAAAGCTTAAAGGTTCCATTCAAAATTAAGGATAAACCATTTAAATTTGTTCAGTTTATTAATATAAAATTGAACAAATTGTCTTTTGTATCTTATGTATTTCAGTTTCCAATTTGAATTTTTTAATTTCTTTTAAAACACATTCAAATTAATGTGATAATAAGAAATCTTCTAAAAAATCAAAATACTGACATTGTTTTCTTTTATATGAAAAAAATTCTCTAAAAACTATTTACAAGTTATTTAAATAATTACCATTTGGAATAAATATTTGTTTTTTAAAATTCTCTTAATAATTGTAATGTCCATTGCTAATTCAAGCATTGTAACGGCTTATTTTGCATGATGCAATTTTATCATTTTGATTATATTGAAACCCATAATTCTATTTGTTTAAAAGATAGTAACTAAAATCAGTTAAAAAACCAATTTCAATTTTAACTTTGATTTATAATAAGCATTTATATTTCTTACTTCCTTTCCAGCGTGGTCTTTCTTTATGACTACAAACAGCAGGCAAAGCGCACCAGCCAAAGGTGACTTATCGCCACCCCATGTTGCGCCTTACCAACCTAGAGCAACAGTCATGCAACCTTACACATCAGACCAAACTCCATATGGCTCTATGGCGAAGCCCTTATGGTCCACCAGCAATGCCTTTCAAGCAGCTGCTGCACCAGCGTCTTACTGGGCCCCTTCCCAACCCATGTTCAACCACATGCCATACTCATCTCCTGCAGCTAGTCAACACAGTAACTATTTCAGCAACGCTCCAATTCCACAACCCACTGTCCCTAGGTTTCCCATCAAAGACATGTTCCAAGATTGCTTTTAGTCAATATCCTTCCAAACCTTCCTTCCTGAATAAGATTAAGCCTTACCTATTTGGAAACACAGGTCCTAGATCACTTCCACATGATCCTATTATCCTAACATCTATCCTCCCTCACCAATTCACTCCAAATAGGCCTTACCACAACAGGCCACCAGCACATTATCCTTCTTATCAGTCTCAGTCATGCACCATTCTCATGCCATGATGAAGCCAGAGAAATCCTGTTCTTGCTCTCTGCATGTTGGACAGTTGACTGTTTACAAGCATACAGATATGAGATCTTCTTATTCTTGTGATGATGTCAAAGACTGCAATTCCTTCTGCACAAATCTGGTAAGTTGTTCTTGTTTTTAATGTTATGGCATGCATATTATAATATATAATTTTTTTATGCAGTGGTACTCAAACTCTTAATTTTTGCGTCCTGTTTAACAAGAATAAATTATAGTTTAAAAAAACTTAGAAAAACACGCTTTTAGAGTTAATCAAACTAAAAGTAAAAATAATTGTTGACATAAGAATAAAATTACTGACGAGAAAATGAATGTCACTGTTCTAAAAGCGTGGGGTGCTCGATATCAATGTTATAATTTTTCACTAGTTTCATTCCAAAACAGAGTTAGTTTTAAAATGTCAAACAGAGCACCCCATGCATTTAAAACGTGACATTCATTTTCTCGTTAGTAATTTATTATTCTTATGTTAACAATTATTTTTTACTTTTTAGTTTGATTCTAAAAGCGTGTTTTTTAACATAATATATAAATGAGGTCCCGGTACGGAGGACTGGAACTATAGTTCTTACAATAATTTAATTGTGAGTAAAACAAAGACTAAATGCGAATATGTCGAGCCAGCCAGGATTCGAACAGGAATCTCCTGATCCGTAGTCAAGCGCGTTGTGTCACTGTCCCACACGTAGGTTTGAATGTCTTATGTATTTTCATTCTACAAGGTTAAATTGCTCTTCGTAAATTAAAATAAAATCACTCATCAATGGCAATCCTACTCATGATGAAATAATAAACTTATCAAAATATTTTATTGTCGTCGGTCCTTGATAAATCTACACATTTAAATTAAATCTGTAAAACTGAAAGTAGACAGAATCGAGCCCGAAGGTCAGTTACAAACAAACATACAAGGTGAAACTAATAAAAACTTATTAAAAGAAATCTCTGTTGAGCCTCTTAAATTCGTCATTAAATATAATAGAGACTTTTACTATATTCGATTCAAATTATTTTAAATTAGTTACATATAAATAGGTATTTTCCTTACTTGTTTATTCAAATCCATTATCATTAGTTATGGCATATAATTAAATATATTCATGCAATGCTAGCTATCTAGTGTTTTTAATTTCTTATTGCAAAATATTCAATCATTTTAATCTCGTCAGTTATCTTTGAAATAGGTGGCTTGTTTTATAAATTTTTTTTTCTATCTGATATCTAAGTGCAAAATGTTTAGATTATTAAAAATATTAGGGTTTTATTCATGATTTGAAAGTAATGGGATTTTAAAAAATGATACATATAATCGTTAAAAGGATCATTAATCGTTAAGTATGATCGTCTAAACTCCATAAATACGTTTTTTTTTAAAAAGAATTAATATTTTCAGATTTAAAATCAAGAACTCCTTATCAATTGGTGACTATTAATCAGTGAAGTTAATAATAATTAAAATTTTTGTTCACATAAAGGAGTTTGTATGCATAACGTTTTGCTGAGTTTTCATCTATTTAAGGGGTTTATTTAATATCTGTGCGAAATACATGCATTCTCATTTCCAACATATTTTCTCTGTCTACTCTGAGGCTCACACACCACTGATTTGAAAACACTTATTTAATGGGAAAGACAGAAACTTTTTTTGGGTCCTCATATGAACAATAATAAAATTAAATAGAATAGTAAGTCAATAGTGACCATATCGCGAACCTGGAAGACAAAAAATATTGTCGATATGCAAAGCATGCATTAATAGTTTGTGTCTTGCAAGAGGTTAATGGAATTGGTATGGGAAAGGTAGACCTTTTATACATTGCTGTCTACTACCCCCTCCCCTAGTCAACAGCAACATCTAAACAAAGCCATGAACCCATGTTCTTAAACCGACGAGTTATAATAATGGATAAAATGCAAAGCTTCTTATTGTTCTTGACCTTGCAGCACAAAGACATGGTACCGAAAGGAGACTTTGCCCTATCAGGCAAGGGCAATTTAGTTATATCCCAGACACTGGGTACCCATTTTAGTCGCCATTTACGACCTGCATGGGCTATATTGGGGCAATTCTAATCCGGACCTACATGGCACCTTTTAGCATACAGTTAAGGTGATACTAATTATGAATGAATGTTATCGATATAATTGATAAGGTTTTGATTTTTATCTTAATTGAAATCGAATAAGTAATTAATAATTAGTAATGACTAGAATTGAAATAAATTGAAGTAAACTGAATAGAAGTTAAAATGATAAGATCTCATCAATTACGAATTAAGATTTCCTTCATGTATAGTTTGCTATTGATTTTCAAACTAAAATTATTATATTTGATTTTAATTTTAACAAATAAGTGAAGATTCTTCATTCCTTAATGATAAAAGTATATTTTACTTAATTTTCAACAATCACTAACACAATAAATATCTAGGTTAATGTTCAATTTTACTTAGAGAAAGAAACATTTTTTTGTTAATCACATGACCAGTAATGATTTTTATCATGAGACCACAAAATAAACAAAACCTTTCTTAATGCCCTTCATTAGTTTGAGGGAAAAATTTTCTGCAGAGGAAAACCGTATTTTTAAAACCAAAACCAATGCTGGTGTGAGGAAGTTTGATCGACACGCTATAATGAACGCTGTGGGAACGAATTCTTTTAATGAGGAACCTTGAATTCGCTCGTGCATGATAACAATCATATAACTTTTGATTGTGATCTTTTACTCAAATGAATCAATTTAATTTATATAAAATCACTGACATACACATAGTTATTTTTTTTTAATACAGTAATTTTAACTCAAAAAATTTATTGGAAAATGTAATACAGCATCTATCAACTATTAACTCAGAAGTTGATGGATGCTGTATGTCATGTGAAGGCAGAAATAGTTTATAGTGCATAATAAAAATAAACATAGAAATATTGTAATTTATAATAGATTAATGTACTAAAAATGCCAACTAATGTTAATGTGCATAGCTAGCAAGCAAAAGAATTCAGGTTCAAATTCACTGGCGAGTGTTGCGATGTCATTTTACATAAACAAGACAGCATGATGTACAGCGCCCAAGCTAACTAAAAATTTCTTTTTACATGGTGAGAAGATTGAAATTCCATTTAGATGATACAGTTCTTGTAAGAAGACTGAAGTTCAGCTAACTAATATTTATTTACATAATGAAATTTAAGAAAATCACAGGAACACAACACACAATTCTGATATAGTTTACAGCTATTAGCAACTTGCCGCGATACATTTCCAGATAAAAAGAGTTACATTTCGACACTTTCAAACCACACCATGCCTGCAGGAAGCCAAAAGTTTAGATTAAAACTAAAACGATTCTCATAGGATGGAGAAATCACGTGAGCTATTACGTAGAGTATGACGTTTTCACTACTTTGCAGCGAAACAGGAATTTATGATGATTAGAGCCAGTGGTTCTAATCATCCTAAATGTAATAGTGAAACAGCGCATTACAGATGGGGATTATATGAGTGTTTGTAAAGGTCTCAAATCGACAATCAGGACATCTGGATGGAACTTGTCCCATACACACGAACTATTCTTGATATACATGAATTCTGCATGTATATGAATGCAAAAAAAAAAAACCCTTTAAAAAATTAAATATCTCAAGGCCATGACATAAACTGTATAAGAAAAATTTACTAAAAATTAAAGTTGAAATGGTTTGATTATTTATTTATTTATTTATTTTTGGCGGTGGTTGGATTATTATCAATACAAAAATTAGTAAAATGTAATCAAATAAATAATTTAAATATTTTTATTTACTTTAAAAGAAAAGAATTTCAATATTACAAATTGGTGCAAACCAATTCCCAAAATTTTTTCTTTCTAATGCAGCTGGCAAACACTGAGACATCTTGGTCTTGGATGCCTTAAGGCAAGCGCTGCACAGACGTACTCACTTTGCATTACCCAGGTGGCGCATGTAACTTGAAGATTAGCCACGGACGTTGAGTAACAATGCCCCGCAAAGCTCTTACAATCATATAAACCGGGACCTACAGTTTAAAAGTGGATTCCGAACCACTACAAACATCCATGGCACCACCAGTACTCAAACCTGAAAACCTGTGGTACCGAGGGCTAGCCACTCAGCCATTCAGGCCCCAATTCCCAATATAATTGTAGCAATTTCCAATGTTCATTTAATTTAAAAGTGAAAAACAAAACATTTTGATACACTATCTGTTAAGTTCATTATACTCTACAAAAAGAAAAAAACACTCTTAATTGATTTGCAGTTTGTTCAATCAATTCAAATATAGAACTCAATCACTATTCGTTGTTTCCTTAATGTATAATTTGAATTGACAAAGCGGACAAATTAACTTTTAAACTCTATTATTTTTTATTCGAATACAAGTGATTGATACCATCAGGAAAGTAATAATGTTAACAGTTTTTATTGCAAGTACAAAGACAGAATAAATGCTTCAATGCAATTAACTTATATTGCCAAAACATTAAGATAAATGAAGCAATTAAAACCCATATCTATATTTTTGTAATAATAACACTAATGTGTTATAAAAATAAGAAAATTTAATGTAAGAAAATTGGGAGATTTAATTTTTGTTTCTTTAATTGAAAACTAAATTATTTTTAATATTAATAAAAAATATGTATATTTTTATATTATTGGTCTGAAATATTTTGTCTTTTTCAAGATATTCTATATACATTATATAATTAATTCGAATATATATATATATATTAAGCTGTTTTATTATTATTATTATATATATATTAGGATTTCATGTCTACTGGGAAAGTATGTTTATTTTTTTTTTTCTTTTCCACCTCTCATACCCGTGCCTAGGGATATGTAGGTCCGTACAAGATAGAAAGGGGGGAAGGGTATATCAGTGGGCGTACCACGTGATCACCGACGGTGAAGGGGGGAGGGCAGTGTCTTCCGGAAGGTACTTTTAGGGGTAATTAACCTCTGCATTTGGGTTGATATGGGAAACCCAAACCTCTATCAGGCAGCCCGACTATAGACTGCGGCTGCACACATCGTCACAATCGCCACCATCTCCTCGTTTCTGAAAGTAGCAACTACTACCCTGACACCAGTAGATTTGAAGCTCAGCCCTCCTGCACACTATTTGCGCCCGTTGCTACTGGGCTACGAATCAGGCTGGAAACGTTGTTACTACTACTACTACTGCTGCTGCAGCCTTGGCCAACTACGGAACTGTTGCGCCAATGCAAAAGAAGTATCCATAATTAAAAAAAATGCATAATGTTTTACCTGAATATATTTTTTAAATGCAAATAGAGGATATTAAAAACTATTAAATGAAACTAATTTCTCCGTTACTATGAAATGTTTGAAACTACACAGAAAATTTGAAGTCACGGTCATACCTCATTGATGATAATCAATATGATCCTCCATGCTCGTGTGCTTCCATCAATAATTTCATAAATAACAATAATAAAAAACGGCAAGTTCAAGCAATAATGATAATAATAATAAAAAAAAAAAAAAAAAACGCAAACGCATCACCGAACGCACCAACAAAGCAATTTGCCTCAATTTCATATTCTAATAGGTTATCACCGAAGGTGAAGTGCATCATGCCATCATGGCTTTTTTTTTTTCCAGTCATCTTCAAAAACAAAACGTTTCCCGTGAGCAGAGAACAGCCATTTTCTTGCACATTATGGTAGCCAGGCAAGAAAAAAATGAATCTCAACTGAAGCTTGCCATTATTTGCTTCAATAAAGATCCAATCTTCCTTCAACAAATTGGCTCAAACGTCTTCAGGCGGTTCCATTTGTAAGAGCGGAATTCCACAAATAACGGAACCTTGAAAGATGTGTCAGTGGCATGCCATTCCTCTGGCAGTACGCGATCCATTTTCGGTTAGAAACAAAGAATTAAAAAAATTTTGATGATTCTATTATGCGCGGTCGATGACTGACCTATTTTAGCATTTTAAATAACATGTGATTGTCACGATATCGTTTAAGAAGTTTTTAATACTAAGAATAAAAAAGACAATTACACATATTAAAATTGAATATTTTTAAAGCCCCAAAAGTTAGTAAATAAGTACATTAGAAATGTATGTACAGTTTTCATATACTGATTGAGATTAAAACCTCAAAGTAAAATAATGATATTTATTAAGTATTTTCTATTGAAATATAATGAAAGTTTTAAGAGATAGAATAGTGTAGCTTGCAGGTTGGGCAACCAGATTGTAATTAGGGTAGAAATACTTGGAAGTTTTCTTTATGTTTCCGGACGCATTGATAGAAGTAGCAAATATTATATTCTTCTTCATTTAGCGCAACAGCCCCATGGTGGGCCAAGGCCGTCTGACTACTGGCTGATTTCTGGACAAAGATGTTTTCTTTATACAGGGTAGGGTTGCAGTCCTCTGTCCAACGCTTTACAGTCATATTAAATCCAGACCTACGGTTTATGGATTCCGATAATTTTTGTCATAAAATTTCAGAGTATCTTTGAATCATATTTTTTCAAAGTGGATAATCTACTTTTTAATGTTACAATATTTACAAAGCAAAATGATATTAAATCGATTAAAACATGATCGATGCTGACATAGTACGATCATGTTTTTAAGCAATTTTATGTGTATATATATATAACTCCTAGGCACTGCAGCCCATTTTGTCAAGACCGTCTGCCTACTGGCAGATTTCGAAACAGGATATGTTTTCTTATTATAGGATAGTGTTGTCAACCTTACACCCAACGCTTTTTACAGTCATATTAGACAGGGACATAAGGCTTAAAGTAGATCTCGACCAGGACATAAGGCTTGTATATTTTTCTACAAGCATTCATGGCACACCAAGACTCGAACCCGAAACCTATGGCGCCGAACACCAGAGACATATCTCTTTATTTTTCCGGGTTAAGGTTGTTAATCCTACTCCCTACAGTCATATTTGATCGGGACCTACGGTTTAAAGTGAGGATTCTGTACCATTATAAAAGCCCGCTTGACCCAGCCGGGATTCGAATTGCGAAACCTGCGCCATCCAGTGCCAGACATTCAGCCATCACAAAAAAATATTTTGTAGTACATTCTATTCGTTCAAGTAATATTCGTAGCACATTTTATTTTATTAAAATAGAATAAATAAATGTAACAAAGAAAAATTCGGAAAACTTGGAATAAGTATTTAATGTATCAAATAAAACTATATTCTTTTCAATTCCTTCTATTAGCTCACTCTCTACCTATATATATCTTGTTCAAATTTTCAATCGTTCATAAAATACTTTTTATTCATTCACTCAAGTTCAAATATATCTTTTAACTTGTAGTGGATGACACCTCTTTATGTTAATGCAGTTTTCTAATATTAATTCATTAATTAAATTTAAATGTTACCTTTTAGTTTTTTTAGATTTAAGTTGCATATATCTACCAATAATGACGCCAGATAAACTTAAAAAATGAATGAAATTATTTATAAAGGACTTTCTGCAATATGATGAAAAGTAAATTGTCTTTAAAAATTTTTTTTTATACATTACTTGTTAATTGAAAAACTAAAAAAGAAACAAACAAAAATGCATGGTTTAAACGCAATTACTTAATTTCAAATAATTTTTTGAAACTACATGACAATTCATAAAATTCCATTGTTCCGTTTATAGACTGAAACCAAAATATGTGCCTTCTCATTGTTATCAACTGTGATTTTATTTTTATTGGTTAATTTCATTAATAGGATTTTACCTTTTTTCACTGACAGGAATCGCATTAAATTATTCAAACCGTTTTAACCCACTTAGGGTGAAAAATTCTGGCTAACTGCAAATGCGACATCAATGCGCTCCGTAAAAAAAAATAAACAAACAAATTTAGGAGTTGTTTGATCAACAATGAGGTGTTTAATGTACCGTAAAAATAAATTAGTGTTTGAAGCACTAAAAATGGCCTTTGAAGGAAAGCATTTGACAGCTTTTATCTTTGATGGAAAATTTTTCAGGATAAATTGAGGTATTAGGACAAGCTATAATTTAACTAAGTGAAAAAGATTAGACTGGAAGAAAAGACTTGCTCAAATACTAAAAACTGTTCATGGCCTAGTAGTAACGTGCATTGGTTTCGTCTGGTTTATCGCTCTACGGTTATCTTTTTGTGATCACTTTAGGCTAATTAGATCGACCTACATTTTAACATGGGATTCCGAACCCCTAAACAAACATCCATGCCACCGCCAGGTTACTATTTTTGATGCCTGTGGTACCAAAGGCCAGAAACATTGTTCGTAGCCTTGTAGTAACGTATAATTGGTTTAGGTTTGGTTTATCGCTCTACGGTTATCTTTTTGTGATCACTTTTAGGCTAGATCGGGACCTACATTTTAACATGGATTCCGAACCCCTAACAAAACATCCATGCCACCGCCAGGTTACTATTTTGAAGCCTGTGGTACCAAAGGCCAGAAACATTGTTCGTAGCCTTGTAGTAACGTGCATAATTGGGTTTAGGTTTGGTTTATCGGCTCACGGTTATCTTTTGTGATCACTTTAAATTAATTAGATCGGGACCTACATTTTAAACATGGATTCCTAAACCCCTAACAAACATCCATGCCAACGCTAGGTTACTATTTTGATGCCTGGGTACCAAAGGCCAGAAACATTGTTCACAACCTGTGTGTGACCATAATTAAAGACCAAAAGAGCCCTAATTCGATTCGCTGGCGTATCCGTTGTAGGCATTGCTTTCGGTTTGGTGTATAGATCTCAGGAGTCTCCAATCGGCATCGTTCTGGTCCTTGCTATTAGAGGCCTCAGGTTGGCGGTGGAACGGATGTTAAAGGTTCGAAATTCACTTTAAAATATAGGCTCCGGTCTAATTAGGCCCAAAATATCTCAAAATGACCATAGAGTGACAAACCAACCAAGTCAGATTTCGAACTTGATGCCTATGGTATTGAGCCGAAACATTAAGTATCGAGAAACTAATTGTCTCGAGTACATTGTAAACAGCATGTGTAATCAGACCACTTAATGGATGTATTCCCAGGTTTTTCTAAAATACCTAAATAACTCTTTCTGAAAGGCCTTGCTTTCACCCATCATCACAAGTCGGGATGACATAAAAAGTCAATGGACAAAAAAAAAATAATATAACGAAATGGAATATAAATACGGAGCTTAGTGAAACGATAATATGAAATTTTATTAATAAATAGCAAAAATTTGAATTAATTTTTAATATTTGACAAGTCTGATTCATGGTCCAGTGGGAAGTTAGCTTGGTAAGAATACTCAAGTTGTAGTTATTGTTTTTAGAAACGGAAAATTTGATGAGACTGGGGACAGCTTAAGTATCAGATCCCATCAATAGTCAGACTGTCTAGTGGTAGGGTTTATGAAATTTTCCCAAAGTGACACACAAATCAACTTTCTTGAAAATTTACGGTAATTTCCTCTTTACTGCCCATCAGTGAGTTGTGGAACATTAAAACCATCACAATACAAAATACATATTTATAAACACATTTTCTTCACTGGTGCGATAGCTAAAATGGTGAGCCAAGACCGCCTGTTTACTGTAAATTCTGAAACGAGATGTTTTTTTTTTTATTGGGTAGGGCTTGTCAACCCTATACCCAATTCTCTACAGTTATATTAGAGGACCTACGGTTTAAAGTGGTTTTGACCACTAAACATTGGCAACACGAGGACTCAAGCTTGAAACACACGGCACCGAACGCCGAATGCTCAACCATCAGGACCCTACAAATAAATTGGAATATAAATTTAAGTTGCATTAACACATTTCCAAGATTTTCCGTTATCCATATAGATTATATGACAGGTAATCAATTAGTGCCGTGACTTATAACTGAGAAATCTTGAGTGTTAAATTTTTGTAAATTCACAGTTTTGTCTCTTAGTCATTGAAGTTCCTGAAAAGAAATTTTCTATCTCCGCTGGAGAAATGCTGGCGCTTTTCTAGCATTAAAGAGGCGTCAATTCGCCAAATTCGAAATGCCACCAACCATCGCCAAGCTAATAAATGTAAAGAATCCAGCATCCTTGGAGGTGGATGTGAGTGGATACAGCGGCACGTACGTATTTTCATTTGATGATTTTGCATGCGGAAAGCGGAGTATCGAAATTCCTTTCCCAGTCAACCACTAAAGTTTCTCATACATTTGGACCAAGAACCCTTTTACATTTGATCGATATTTTTCGCTAATGGATAACACTAATTTGGTGAGATCCAATGTTGTTGCTAAGGAG
>BPLR01012918.1:0-18611 GCA_021605095.1 Caerostris extrusa | reverse complement strand
ACCATCTGATACCTACACATTTAGATCTCTAATACAATATATATCTCTTAATATAATAAATATATATAGGAAAATATCAAAACCCAGGCGTATAAGTTAAAAGAAGATTTAATATTTTTATTGATGTTTGAATTAATATTTTTACCATACTCCATTTTTTAAATATTTTAATTAATGCAATAAATTTAAACAAATTTAATCAATGCAAATAAATTTAACAGCTGAAAAAGTATAAGTGACTTTTAGTTTATATTCTGTGAATAATAAGATTTTAATCTCGAAATAAGATCTATAATATTGAATGTAAAATTAATTTATATAAATATAATATTACCAGTTTAGAAGCCTTTTTATATAAGATGCGAAATTTTATTTTTATTTTAAAGATAATGAAAAGTTTTCTCATATTATTTTTACTGCAATATAAACAATATCAACATAATATATTTTTATAGATTGAATCTGCTCTACTTCCATAATCTCTCTATATTACGTTATTAATTATCTTCTTACAAGTGAAAGCTGACGCTAATAAACAAACACAGCTAGTTAACTTAATCTAAGATTGCATTACTAATTGTTACAATGTTAATTAAATACATAAGAACAATAATGCCAATTTAAACATTATAATAAATGAAATTTTCAACTTTTATTTCAAACATAATAACACAAGTATAATATTATAGCAATATTAATAAAAATCAACAAAATATTTTTATTTTTAAAAAATATATTTTATTTATAATTTATATTTTTTTTTCATAATCCTCTGTTAAGTTTTTAATTAACTACCCCATGAGAGGAATACTTCAGGCGCTACTAAGCTCCTGCAACTAGTCTAAAAGACAATGCACATTAAAATGGACAGGGAACAAAATAAAATCGCCTTTTAGCTTTTCTTCTGACAATAACAAGATTTTAATCTCAAAAAAGTAATGTATATAATATTAGTTAAAATTTATTTTATATAAATACAATATTACCAGTTAAAAACCTTTTTACAAAATGTAAAATATTTTAAAAAGATAATGATAAGTTTCATATTATTTTACTGAGATATAAATAATCATTAACAAAAACAATATACTGAAAATTTTTGTTTCAGATTTTTAATGATCATAAATTGTTTTTACCATAATCCCTCTATATTAGGTTATTAATTATCTTCTTACAAGTGAAACGACGCTATTAAACAAACGCAACTATAGTTAACTAATCTAAGATTGCATTACAATTGACGGAATAAAATTTAATCCTTTTAGCCCATGTTTTGACATTAACAAAGATCTTAATTTGTCTCAAATAAAATTATAGTAAATGTAAATTAACACAATAAGGTCAATTTAGAAACTTCGATATGAGTGTGAAATTTATCTGTATTTTTAAACATAATAACACGTTTCTTATAATTTCTTGGCAATATCAACAAAACATTATTTTAAAAAATATTTTATTTGCCCTTAATATGCATTTCTTTAATCTCTAATCTCTTTTAGGGTTTTAATTAACTTCTTCTGCAAGCAGGCGCTACTAAACAAATGCAACTGAGTCCGAAACAAAGCAATAAAATGGACGGGAACAAATAAGTCGCCTTTTAGCCCATGTTTTGACATCCACAAAGATTTTAATCTCTAAAGTAAGAAAACTGCTTCTTTATTCAGGCTAAATTAATTGTGTAAGCAGGCCTATTTATCACGCTGTGCTTAAATGATTCATGGCTGTGGGAGGATCCGATATTCCACGCCTCGCCCTAAGTTGTGCAAATATTTTTATTTAGTTTTCAGTTTTGCGTTTTTCTGCCATTTAATCCCACGGGGGTTAGACAGAGGGTTCGAGTGACGTCTTTAATTTATTGAACCTCATTTGACAAGCGCATTGTTTTCTATGGATATATCGTGAGAAACAGTTTATAAGAAATAACATGGCTTAGCAATATATCTAGATATGTACAATAGCATGAAGTAATAGTATCATTTGTCAAAATGTAAAAATGAAACACTCACTTTAACTGAATTAAGTAAGTTTTGGTCTAACTATAATTTTGTAAGCTATTTTAGTAAGATATATTTTAGTAAGATATATAAGAACAATAATGCCAATTTAGAAACTTTTTGAATGTTATAAAGTGAAATAAGTATTATTGTTTTAAGTACAATAACAAGTTTCTTATAATTTTACTGCAATATTAATAAATATCCACAAAAGATTATTATTTTTAAAAAAATGATATTTTACTGGCCCTTAATTTATGTTTCCCATGTTTAGAAATATTTATACAAAATGTAAAATGTTATTTTTAATTTAAAAGATAATGATAGGATTCTTATTATTTTACTGCAATATAAATAAACATTAACAGAAAAATATATTAAAAATTGTTTTTGATATTTAAATTATCATAATTTGTTTTCATCATAATCCCTCTTTTAGGTTATTAATTATCTTTTTATAAGGGGAACGACGCTACAGTTGACTAATCTAAGATTGCATTACAATTGACGGAATTCAAATTAATCGTCTTTTATCACATGCTTTGACATTAATTATTATTAAATTGAATACATAGGGACAATAATGCCAATTTGGAAACTTTGATATTATAAATAATATATTTTACTGCAATATTAATAAATATCAAGAAAGATACGTTTATTTAAAAATATATTATTGCCCTTAATTAAAAACCTAAAAATGGGATTATGTAAAAAATATAAATTAACTTCTTACAAGAGAAACAGACACTACTAAACAAATGCAACTAGTCCGAAACAATGCATTAAAATGGACGGGAAGAAAATAAGTCGCCTTTTAGCCCATCTTTTGACATCAACAAAGATTTTAATATCCTTAAAGTAAGAAAACTGCTTCTTTATTCAGGCTAAATTAATTGTGTAAGCAGGCCTATTTATCATACTGTGCTTAAATGATTCATGGCTGTGGGAGGATCCGATATTCCACCTCGCTTAAGATGTGCAAATATTTTATTTAGTTTTCAGTTTTGCATTTTCTGCCACTTAATCCCAGGGGTTTAGACAGAAGATTCGTGTGACGCCTTTAATTTATTGAACCTCATTTGACAAGCGCATTGTTTTCTATGGATATACAATGGCTCATTTATAACAGAAATAACATGGCTTAGCAATATATCTAGATATATATAATAGCATGAAGTAATAGTAACAGTTGTCAAAATGTAAATGAAACACACTTTAACTGAATTAGTTAAGTAAGTTGTTGTCTAACTATATTTATTT
Organism: Caerostris extrusa; assembly: GCA_021605095.1. NCBI lineage: Eukaryota > Metazoa > Arthropoda > Arachnida > Araneae > Araneidae > Caerostris > Caerostris extrusa. The sequence goes on along the minus strand of BPLR01012918.1, from coordinate 15,354 downwards.
TTTATATTTTCTAAGCTGTTTTAGTAAGATTATAAAATGTTGTTATTTGATTACTAATGTATATATTTTTGTGGAATAAAATAGAATAACTAGATACATATTTAAATGCGACATTTAAAATCAAAAAGTAAAAAAGCTGAAAAAAAACCAACCATTATAAATTTGTTTTTGCATCTCGAAAGAATGTAAAATAGAGCTCATTTACAATTACACTGAGCGATGCTACTGAAACTAAATATAATAAAATACAAAACTTTTTTTGTTGAAAAATCGATTACCAATGCATATATGTTACGAAATCTGAAAATACTAAAATTAAAAATAAAACTAAAAAGTTTCTTAAAATAAAAGAAAATGAAAAATTCGTGAAAAACACCATTCTCCAAATAAAAACAGCCACAATAAATTTGTTTTTACATCACGAATGAATATAAAATTGAGCTCATTTACATTTACACTGAGAAATGCTATTGAACCAGTTATAATAATGTACAAAACATTGTTGAAAAACGTTTACTAAAGTGTATATTTTGTGAAATTTGCATTGTTTTCTTTGGATATACAATAGCGCATTTATAAGAGAAACAACATGGATTAGTTATATATATATATATATATAGCTAAACCATGTTATGTTATATATTATATATATATATTGCATTTTGTCCAAAATTGAAACACTCACTTTAACTGAATTAAGTTGTTGCCTAACTATAATTTGTTAGCTGTTTTAGTAAGATCATAAAATGTTATTTGATTACTAATGTACACTCAAGAGCCAAAACATTATGACCACATGTCAATAACGAGTTGGTCCACCTTGGTGTGCAACCCAGCTTCAACCCGCCTTAGCACGGATGCCACAAGTCCTTGGTAGATGACCGGAGACAGATTGTACCAGATGTTTAAGCAACGGTCACGCAAATCCGAGATATTGCGAATTGGAGGTCTTTGAACTCTGAGCTGCCGTCCCAGGACATCCCAAATGTGTCCTATCGAATTGAGATCCGGTGAGTTAGGCGGCCAGGACATTAACTGGAATTCGGCATCGTTGTCCTGTTGGAACATTCCATTTTCAGCTGGAAAAAACAGAGGCCATGTAAGGGTGCAACTCGTCCGCAATGATGTTCAGATACCCTGCAGCATTCATGGTCTGCTCTACCACAACCACGGGTCTCAGAGACGCCCACGAGAACGTCCCCCAAAGCATAATACCGCCACCACCGGCCTGTGTGTGACCTACTGTACATTGAGGGATCAACTGTTCGCCTGGAATACGGCCATCGTCGTGATGAATGACAAACCGGGATTCATCTGACCAGGCAACTCTGTCCCACTGATCCATGGACCAGTCACGATGTTCCCGGGCCCAGCGCAGGCGCAGTTGGCGGTGACGTTTGGTCAGCAAAGGTACACGAGTGGGACGTTTGCTGCGTAGCCCCCATATCCAGTGTCCGCTTAACAGTGTGCTCCGATACTATTCTACTTGGCCCTGCATTGTATTGGGCTGTCAGATGAGCCACTGTCTGGTTCGGTTTTGCTTCAGCATGCGAGACAGTCTCCGACGACCTTTTTCTTTGAAAGCGTGTGGACGTCCAACACCATATCGTCTACTGCTGGTTTCACCGTCATTCAGCCACTTTGCATAAGTACTAACAACTGTAGATCGCGAACAACCCACGAGTCGTGCAGTTTCGGAAATACTTGTTCCGGGCTTCCGAGCCATTACAATCTGCCCTCTATCAAAGTCGCTTAGATCCGCAGCCATTCCCATCACACACAGAAGTAAGTGAAAGAATGATTCTTCAGACTCTCCAGCAGCAGTTAAATACCACTTCCACCTGATCACGTGCCTTCCACGTCATCCAGGCGAGTTCATTGCAAAATGTAGGGGTGGTCATAATGTTTTGGCTCTTGAGTGTATATATCTTGTGAAATAAAATAGTAAGTATAATAACTAGATATACATTTATAATTTTCAGTTTTTGCTTTTAAATATATATCTAATTCTCCTAATTACTATTTTATTTCACAAAATATACATTAATAATGATTTTTAGCAATTTGTGAATTATTATTTTTAATTTTTTTTAGTTGCATCGCTCAATGAAAATGTAAATGAGCTCTGCTTTATATTCTTTCGAGATGCAAAACAAATTCATTATGATTGTTTTTATTTGGCGAATAATGTTTTTTTTTTTTTTAAATTTTTCATTTATTTTTATTTTTTATATTTTTCAGCATTTTTTACTTGTAACTTTATAATTTTCAGTTTATGCATTTAAAGTTAAAAGTAAAAAAAAGCTGAAAAAAAAGCTAAATAAAAATAAATGAAAAAAAAAAAAAAAAAAAAAAAAAAAACACTCGCCAGATAAAAACAACCACAACAAATTTGTTTTACATCTCGGACGAATATAAAATAGAGCTCATTTACATTTACACTGAGCGATGCTACTGACATCAAATATAATAATACACAAAAAGACTGTGGGGGAAATATATTCATATAGTATAAAAATAAACCAACAACACACAAAAAAATCCATTTAGATTTAGTTATAAATATAAATGTATTAAAAATACTCAGGATTACCATAAAAGCATAACCGGTTCTAAAAAATTTATATTTTCAAACTATTACATATAACATAATCAGGCATACATGAGAATAAAAAAAAAATATTTCGATAATTTTTTTGGATTCAAATATTCTATGTGTGTGCCTTTTGTAACGCATCAAACATCTAATCTGCAAATAAGTATGTTTTACACTTTAAATTTTTAACTGTTAACTGCAACACTAATGTATTCTTTAATTTCATTGAGTGTTTTCGACAATAAATATTTATAAGAAAATTTTTAACCCTACGCAAAAGAGGATCAGTTGGCCACGTAAATAAGGTAAATCATCTTCATACGCACATCTAAACCAGCGTTCTGTAAACCTTTCATTAAGGTACTCCATGTGATTTATATTTATCAGATTATATTGAAGATCCTGTTCATAAATTACTATTGCCTAACACAGCTAAATTTTTAAAAAAAGTTTTCAGCATTGTGTGAAGAACCAGTGACAGTATAAAACTGCAAAATGTGTGGAACGAACTTGGTTAGATGTTAGTTAAATTACGAAAGTTTCATGTATCGGCCATTTGTAGCTGAAAAAAAATACTTGGAATGTTTTCTTTATTTTAATGTATGCCTGATTATATTATGTGTTTTTAATTTTGAAAAAAAAATATTGAAAAAAAAGCAGTAATTTATTTTTGAAATTTATGTTACTAAACTGTAAACTCAAGGAAAATTGTGTAACTAAAGATTCAATATCATAGATAAGAATAATTAGCATAATTATAATAATAACGCGATGTTAACATTTTAAAAAATGCAAACACTTGGACATTAAGCTTATAGCTCTTTCCTTGTAATTTAACATATGTGAATGAAATCTTGAATATTGTTAGCAGAATATATGACTTTTAAAGTATTTTTCCCTTGAATAATTCTAAGCTAGAGATTAAAGGAAACCCTTAAGAACCTTTTACGGAAGAATCCATGTATTACTCTTATAGAAGTTATGTTTCTGATTGTGTTTGACAAAGGCAATGATAAAACTACATTTAATTTGTTTGTGTCAGAACAGCATGATTTTTGCAGATTATTGCTTGGATATTTGTGGATTATTTTGAATATTATCTATGGCGCAATAATAAATCTATGTTACAGTAGTACCAAAAATGTGCTTAAAAGAAATTAAGTAAATTCAAAAATTCCTCTCTTACAATCATTCTATAATATCAACAAGCGCCTAATCCATCAATTGTTTAAAACCATCAGCCTATATATGATTTTTCATCTTATTCAAGTGTGAAATATTTGTTTTACTTTATAAAATATAATAAAAATATTTTGTAAATATTTATTTTTACACCAAACATTACAGCAAAAAACTGAGGATTAGAAGTTAATAATCGAGAAGTTAACAGCCATATGTGCCTTTTAAGATATTTCTTTAAAGAACAATCGAAACAGTAAAAAATGGTACATGGTATGTTTCTATGCTTATGGTTCTGTATTTAACATGAATATTTTATTTTTTAAATACATTATTAATTAAAATAAATTTTTTGAGAAATTATACTACGTTATTAACATTAATATGAACCTAATTCAAAAATTGTTTCAAAACTCTCCGCATGGATATGTTATTTAATTTTAATTATGGAATATTTATCTACTTTATAAAATTTAATAAACAAAATATTTTGTGAATATTTATTTTTTAAATCGCGCTATATAACAAAAAAAAAAAAAAAAATTGAGGATACTCAAGAATTTGACGACCATATGCGCCTTTTAAGATAAAACTTCTTTAAAGAACAATTGGGATCGGTGAACAATAAAACATCGTGTGCTTTTATGTTTATCGTCAAGTAAACATGAATATTTTACTTTTTTTTAAAAGAAATTGTTAATTAAAATCAACTTTTTTAAGAATTACTACGTTATTAAAATTAACATGAAGCAAACTCGACAAATGTTTCAAAACCCTTTGTCTGGTGTTTAAAATATTTAAATATATATTCATTTATTCATTTTAAATAATATTATTTTAACTATGTAGTATTATGTATTAATTTAGTAAATATATTTAAATGTAATTTCTCTTTACTTAAGATAATATCTCCGTCAAGAACAATTGAGGCCGAAACATGTCAACACTGCCTCTTTTTGTGTGTATAGTCACATTCTTTGATATGCAAATTCTGCATTTTAAAATTAATTATAAATTAAAATAAACTTTCTATAATATTAATATGAAACTAAATCAACAATTGTGTCAAAACCATATGAGAAAAGATTATATCTTATTTTATTTAATTATCAATTTTTTTTTTTTTTTATTCTTTAAATTTATGAAATAATAAAAAATATTTGTGAATATCTTTATTTACGTCATGAAATACAGTGAGAAAGTATAATAATCTAGTAGATAACTAATGGTACAAAAGTGTCATTTAAGAGACTGCCCTTATCAAGAACAATCGAATCAATTAACAAGTAAACCCCATTTCCCTCTGCTTGTCATGCTCTTAACATGAATATCTTACATTTTAAAGGAAATTATTAATTAAAGTCACATTTTTTACACAATCGATACTTCGTTATTGACATGAAGCTAATACAACAGTTTCAAAAACTTTGCCTGATTAAGTTTTATATACAGGGTTATATAAGTTATATACAGGGATTTAAGTTTTATATAATTAAAGTCCAACTTTTAAAATGCTGTACAAAAAAGCAAACCAATCGTTACAAGGAGTTCAAATTTGAACTGAAGATACTTAAAGAAAGGGGAAACGGTACGGCGTCAAAGAAAATTTTTAAATTATATTAATAGATGGCGCTGTAAGCAGCATAAAGAAAGGGAATTCGGCGGCCGGAGATATTTTGAATCGAAATTACAACGTATGAGTTGCACATTAAGCCAACTGTAGTGTTTAATGGGCTTGATTGGTTCGGTTTTTGACAGAAAACTGACTTCTAAATCATTTAACGCTTTTAGTGGAAATCCGATCCACCACGACAAGGTCTTAACAAATTGGATGGAAAAAATCGATGGAATTTTTTTTTTTTTTTTTAATGTCATACCTTTCCCCTTCAAGAATGTTTAGTTCAAATTTGAACTAATTGCGAAGAATGGTTATTTTTTTTTCACAGCATTTTGAAAATGGGATTTTATTTATAATCACATCACTCTGTATTTAAATTATTAATTTAAATATTTTATGCTTACAACCATATGATTAAATATTAATATTTTCCTTTCTAATAGAAATAAAATATCCATAAAAATTAGAAACAATCGCTGGATTAGCTATATATTAATCATATCCCTTAAAAAAGGTTATTTTTATTATTTAATTAATGATAAAAAAAAAAAATTTTTTCGTAACTAAACTTTGGGGACGAAATAAATGTAATATGTAGTGAATGTTTCTTTTATTACATTTCGCAATACAACAAAAATGTAAGGAGGGGGAGAGGGTCCGCTTCTGTAGAAGTTAACCAATGGGGCAGAAGCGCCATTTAAGTGAATGCCCTTATCAAGAACAATCGAGTCGGCGAACAATAGAAAAAGAGTATTGCAATAGAAGAGAGTATTGCGTGAAGGTTAGCAACTCGAGATGTAATCAGGATAGAGCATTTTCGTTTCATTTATGTAAACAACTTTATACCAGGAGAGATTTTTCTCTAAGAAAAGTATATAATGTGTATTACCACAGTAATGTAAGAGTATATAATGTGTATTTACAAAAGTAATTTTATTGATATAATAGATATTACGTTTTTTTTTTTCTTGTTCATGTCAGATTATAAGAATATGTCATGCATGTAAAGTTAAACGTCATGTGCTGAATTTCATTAAAACTATTATTTAATACTGGGTCCTGATGGCTGAGTGGCTGGAGCTCGGAACCACAGGTTTCCGGTTCGAGACACGGTGGTGCCATGGTTGTTTGTAGTGGTTTGGAATCCATTTTAAACTGTAGGTCCCTGTCTAACATGATCGGAGACCGTGGCAGATGCGTTGTTAGTCTGCGTGCATAGCTTATCTTCAAGCTACATGCACCTCTGGATAGTGCTAAGTGAGTAACATCGCTGCAGCGCTTTCCTTAGGCATCAAAGACAATTGTCTAAGTGTTTTCCAGCTGCATTCGAACAAAAAAAAAGTCAATTTTTTTTACACAATCGATGCAGCTAATACGGCTATTGTTTCAAAACGTTTCTGATATTTTTTATTAATAATTTAATTAAGGAGAAAAAAATATTTCGTAACTAGCCTTTTTGGAATCAAATAAACGTAATATTTAGCGAATGTTCATCATGTGCTGAAGATGAATATCTTACATTTTAAAAGAAATTATTAATTAAAGTCAACTTTTTAACAAACGATACTTCATTATTAAAAGGAAGCTAACACATCAATTGTTTCAAAAACTTTACTGGATTTAAGTTTCATATGTTTAAATATTAATTGAAATATTTTATGTTAAACACTACATGATTAAATACTAATATTTTTCCTTTCTAATAGAAATAAATAATTAAAATCACCTATATTTAAGAGTCATTATTAATATATAATTAATCCAGCAATTGTTTCAAAACGTTTCTGACTTTTTTTTTTATTCATAATTTAATTAATGAAAAAACAAAAATATATTTTCGTAACTAGCCTTTTTGGAATCAAATAATCGCAATATTTAGCGAATGTGTCTTTTATTACATGGCGCAATGCAACAAAAATAAGGGGGGTGTCTGAAGAAGTTAACCAATGGGGCAGAAGCGCCATTTAAGTGAATACCCCTACCAAGAACAATCGAGTCAGCGAACAAGGGAACCGAGTCTCCTTCTGCATTTATCGCCCTCCTACAATTTATCAAGTGTGTTGACAAAGCAAAGTGCTCCTGCCTGCGATGTCTGCGCATGCCAGTGACCCGAGTGCGAATGGTCCTGTAATCCTCATGGGAGAGAGGACAATAAAATGGGCAGAAAGGACAATGTGATGGGAGAAAGGATTTGCAATAGAAGAGAGTATTGCGTGAAGGTTAGCAACTTGAGGTATAATCAGGATAGAGCATTTTGTTTCATTTACGTAAACAGCTTTTTTATTAGGGAGAGAATAAATCAAAGCATATAATGTGTACAGTAGAGCCTCTGTAAGTCGAACTTCAAAGGAGACGACAAATAATTCGAGTTATAGAGTTTTCGACTTATGGAGGATTTCGACTTTCGCGGATTTTGTAAAGAAATATTCGACTTGTAGAGGTTTACGATCTTTCTAACTTATTTTTAATTAGAGAGGTAAAATAAATAAAAATTCAAGTTACAGAGGTAATAAACATGTTTATTTACCACTTAAAAGTCATATTATGTACTACAATAAAAAATCAAAATAATTCCGAAATAATTTTAAATGATCGAGTTGTAAAGGTTGTGAAATTAAACATTGCTAGTGTTCGAGATACAGAGGTCCATTATTTTTTCCGAATTACGGAGGAAAATAGATACCACAATGGCTTGTGGGGATTGAGTAAATATTTCGACATATACATGGTTTAAATTTTGAGTAATGGAAGCTTTTGGGGCTTGAAGGGAAGGGAACAAAAATTTTTTTCGAGTTGTGGTGGTTTTCGATTTATGGAGGTTCTACTTAAAGCGGTTCTACTGTATTGGCAAAGGGCTCGACCACCAGTCACTGTTCACCATTCGCCAAGTGGAGGTGTGGTCGCTGCGCGGCCAAGGCACTCCATCAATTCACCAATAATAAAGCGGTTCTACTGTATTTACTATAGTAATTTTATTGATACAATACATGCTCAGGTTTTTTACTTGTTCATGTCAAATAATAAGATTATCTCATACTTGTAAAGTTTCTCAACACGCTCTGAATTTCATTAAAACCATTATTTAATACTGGGGTCTGATAGCCGAGTGGCAAGTGATCTGGCACTTGGTACCACAGGTTTCGATTTCAAGTCCTAGCGGTGTCATGGATGTTTGTTGTGGTTCGAAATCCACTTGAAATCGTAGATCCCGTTCTAACATGATTGTAGAATGTTGTGGGGGCATTGTTACTCCGCGTCCGTAGCTTATCTTCAAGCTACACGCAGCTCCTGGATAGTGCTAAGTGAGTGACGTTGGACCAGCGCTTGCCTTAAGGCATCAACGACAATTGTCTCAGTGTTTGCCAGCTGCATTAGAACAAAAAAGAAGTCAATTTTTTTACCCAATCGATACAGCTAATACAATTCTTCAAATACTTTACTGATTTTTTATTACTGACCAAATAAATGAGAACAAAAAATTATTTCGCAACTAAACTTTTTGGAACCAAATAAACGTAATATTTAGTGAATGTTTCTTTTATTACATGTCGCAATACAACAAAAATGGGGGAGAGGGTGAGGGGGTCTGCTACTCTAGAAGAAGTTAACCAACGGGGCAGAAGCGCCATTTAAGTGAATTGCCCCTATCAAGAACAATGGAGTCGGCCGAACAAGAGAACCGAGTCTCCTTCTGTGTTTATCGCCCTCCTACAATTCATCAAGTGTGTTGACAAAGAAAGCACTCCTGCCTGAGCTGTCTGCGCTGTGCGAGTGACCCGAGGGTGAATGGTCCTGGAATCCTCATGGGAGAGAGGACAATAAAAAACGGGCAGAAATGGCAATGTAATGGGAGAAAGAATTTGCGTAGAAGAGAGTATTGCGTGAAGGTTAGCAACTCGAGATATAATCAGGATAGAGCATTTTTGTTTCATTTATGTAAACAACTTTTTATAAGAAAAGAGAGAATGAGAGTATATAATCTGTATTTGCTATAGTAATTTTATTGATGCAATCAGGGCCGGATTTAGATGAAAAGAGGCCCTAGGCTATTCCCACTTAAGAGGCCCATTCACCTCCCATTATTAAGTTTGCAAATTACACGAGAGATAATAAAATACATCATTACTGTGATATATATCAATATGTTAAATGAAACATGTTGTGATTGGTAATAAACTTTATAAAAAATGCGGCACGGATAATAAATAAAAAAGTCGAGAACACTCATTTATATACAAACGAACATACCCAATAAGCCGAACGCGTTGATCTTAACCAATACATTTTTATGTTTGTTTATTAGTCATATGTGTAGGATTTCTCCTTATTTTCGATTCAGTGTTTTGGTGTTTACTGTTTTTAGAATAGTGTCATTCTAATTTTGCTAACAATTTGAATGAAGGCCCCTCTTGATCTTGAGGTCCTAGGCTGAAGCCTAGTTGGCCTATAGCAAAATCTGGCCATTGATGCAATATATTATCTGGTTTTTTACTTGTTCATGTCAGATTATGAGAATATCTACTTGTAAAGTTCCTCATCACGCTCTGAATTTCATTAAAACTATCATTTAATAATGGGGCTTGATGGCTGAGTGGCTAGTGCTCTGGCGCTTGGTATCACAGGTTTCTGGTTCGAGTACCCGCGGTGTCAAGGATGTTTGTAGTGGTTTGGAATCCCCTTTAAACCGTAGGTCCCCATCTAACATAATCGTAGAGCGTTGCAGGGGTATTGTTACTCCGCTTCCGTAGCTTATCTTTAAGCTACTTCCACCTCCTGGATAGTGCTAAGTGAATAACGTCGGTGCAGCACTTGCCTTATGTCATCAAAGACAATTGTATAAGTGTTTGACAGCTGAATTAGAACAAAAAAAAAGTCAATTATTTTTATAAAATCGATACAGCTAATACGGCAATTGTTCAAAACGTTTCTGATTATTTTATTACTAATTTAATAAATAAGAACAAAATTATTTCAGTACCAAACTTTTGGAATCAAATAAACGTAATATTTAGTGAATGTTTCTTTTATTACACGATGCAATAGAACAGAAATGGTGATGAGAGGGTACTCTAGAAGTTAACCAATGGGGCAGAAGAGCCATTTAAGCCTTTTGTTCTTGATAAGTGTAATCAAGAACAATCGAATCAATTAACAAGGAAACCTCATTTACCTCTGTTCGTCATGTTTTAACATGAATATCTTGCATTTTAATAGAAATTATTATTTAAAGTCAAATTTTTACACAATTAATACTTCATTACTAACATGGAGCTAATCCAGTAATTATTAATAAAAGCTCAGAAACGTTTTGAAGCAATTTAATTAGTGAGAACAAAAAAATTGATTTCGTAACTAAACTTTCTGAAACCAAATAAACGTAATATTTAGTGAATGTTTCTTTCATTATATGAGGCAATACAACAAAAGGGGGGTCTAAACTACTCTAGAAGAAGAAGTTAACCAATGGGGCAGAAGTTCCATTTAAGTGAATGCCCCTATCAAGAACAATCGAATCACCGAACAAGAGAACGGAGGCTCCTTCTGTGTTTATCGCCCTTCTACAATTTATCAAGTGTGTTGACAAAGGAGGCAAGAAAGTGCTCCTGCCTGCTCTGTTTGCCGATGCGAGTGACCCAAGTGCGAATGGTCATGGAATCCTCATGAGAGAGAGACAATAAAACGGGAGAAAGGACAATGTAATGGGAGAAAGGATTTGCAATAGAAGGGAGTATTGCGTGAAGGTTAGCAACTCGAGATGTAATCAGGATAGAGCATTTTGTTTCATTTATGTAAACAACTTTTTTTATTAGGAGAGTGAAGCCAAGAATGTGCATTTACTATAGTAATTTTATTGATACAATACATGTTCAGGGTTTGGTACTTGTTCATTACAAGCATGAGATGTCAAATTATAGGATAAGTTCCTCGTCAAGCTCTGAATTGTACTAAAACTATTATTTAATACTGGGGCTTGATGGCCGAGTGGCTGGCACTGTGGTGCTCGGTACCACAGGTTTCGGTTTTGAAACCTGGCGGTGTTATGTGTGTTTGTAGCTGTTCGGAATCCACTTTAAACCGTAGATCCCGGTCTAACAGGATCGAAGAGCGTTGCGATATTGATACTCCACTTCCGTGGCTTATCTTCAAGTTACGTGTGCCCCCTGGGTTGTGCTAAGGGAGTAACGTAGAACATGATCTTTTATGTCACAAGTATTTGAAAGCTGCATTAGAAAAAAATATTTAATACTTAATATTGAAGTATTGTTAAGCTGTATACATAAAAAATTATAATAATTATAATTTATAATTACATAATTCCCATTTCCCTGTTCTTAAAGGAATATGTTATGTTCTTAACATAACATTTTAAAAAAATTAATTAAAGTAAAATTTTTCACACAATCGAGGCTTCATATTAACATGAAGCTAATACACCAAATGTTTCAAAACATTTCTGATTTTAAAATTTATAATTTAATTAATGAGAAACAAAAAAAAATATTTCGTAACTAAACATTTTGGAACCAAACAAAAGTAATATCTAGTGAATGTTTCTTTTATTACATGGCGCAATACAACAAAAACTGAAGGAGATGGCGAGGGGGGTCTGCTACTCAAGAAGTTAACCAATGGGGCAGAAGCGCCATTTAAGTGAATGCCCCTATCAAGAACAATCCAGTCAGCGAACAAGAGAACCGAGTCTCATTCTGTGTTTATCGCCCTCCTACAATTCATCAAGTGTGTTGACAAAGAAAGTACTCCTACCTGCGCTGTCTGTGGTTGCAGAATGACCCGAGTGTGAATGGTCCTGGAATCCTCGTGGGAGAGAGGACAATAAAACGGAGAAAGGACAATTAATGGAGAAAGGATTAGCAATAGAAGAGAGTATTGCGTGAAGGTTAGCAACTCGAGATATAATCAGGATAGAGCATTTTTGTTTCATTTATGTAAACAACTATTTACCAGGAGAGATTTTATCTCTAAGAAAAAGAGTATATAATGTGTATTTATTATAATAATTTTATTGATGTAATACATGTTCTAGTTTTTTTTTTTCTTGTTCATGTCAGATTATAAGAATACTTATCATGCTTGTAAGTTCTTCATCAAGCGCTTAATTCCATTCAAACCCTTATTTAATACTTAATAGGTGAGCCTGATGAATTGAGTGGCTGAGTCAGGTTCGAGTCCTGGCGGTACCATGGATGTTTGTAATGGTTCGGAATCCACTTTAAACAGTACATCCCTGTCTAACATGATTGTAGAATGGTGTGGTGTAGTGTCATCGCGTCCATAGTATATCTTCAAGCTACATGTGCACCCTAGGTACTGGTAAATGAGTAACAGCATTCGTCGTTGCAGCCCACACGACATACCTTCTTCACTGTTTGAGTGGTTCGGAATCCACTTTTTAACTGTAGGTTCCGGTCTAACATGATCGTAGAGCGTTGCGCGAACATTGTTATCTGTGTCCGTGGCTTATTTTCAATTTACATGCGCACCTTGGTTAGTGCTTAGTGGTAACATCGGTGCAGCCCTTATGACATAAAAGATCACTGTCTAAGTATTTGCCAACTGCATTAGAAAAAAATATTTAATACTTAATATTGAAGTGTTGTTAAGCAGCATACATATAAAAATTATATTTATTTAACCAACTGTTAATCGCCTTATCCAATCAATGCATTTGTTGAACAACAATATTTTCGCAGCTAATCGGATACGAGTGGTCAAGCAATGATGCATCCGAATGACCTGATGATCGGGAAGTGCGATTCTAGTATCAGGTGAAATGATTTCAGTTTCTAGATTCTCTTCATAGCAAATGCAATTATTTCCCTGTGTTGTTCTATGGGCCACGAGGTATGAGCTGAGTAACGTATAAAAAGTAAAAAGTTCTTTAAAAAATCCATAATTGGTCAATATGGCTGTTTTTCAGATTTTTTGTTGATCTTTTATTACTTTCCGTAAATTAAATATTTAAAAAAAACAAAGAGAATTTTTCTGCTGTTTCATATATTAATCAATTATTACACAACAATAAATCTTATTATTTAAATACCAAAGTTTTTGTAATTAAAATATTTCTTAAATTTATTTCATGTAGTTTAAAGAAAAAACGCCCATTAAAATCAGTTAGTAAACAATGCGAAAGAATCGTTATCTGAGATACTTTGACATTATTCAAGATTAAGAACTATTATGATTAACATAAGGTTAATTGTAATCTTGAAAATTTATTTTGTATGATATGTATTAATCTTTCCATTTCTCTTTATAATATAACATTTTTCAATATCATAAATTAGAAAATTAATTTTAATTTTACAATTACAACAAATATATAGGGATTCTGAAATATTCTTCCAATAAGAAATTGTCAGAAAAAGTAATTTCATACCGCATAATTATTAGAGATTTCTATTACTACTGCACCCCCGCATCCCTACGCTTAGTTGAGATTCCCTTTACAATATTGTGGATGATTTAGTTGATGTACAGCCACAATTTTAAGCATCACCAAGGGTCACATCTAGTGGTTCATCTTGTTCCTCGAGGACAAGAACGCTTTCTAATTTACAGATTTATCTACCCAACTCCTGCATACACATATAATTAACTTCTTGTCTTGGAAACTAACATGCTACATTCCAAATTGCAACTTTCAGCGTAATATGTATTTCAAATATGTTGAGTGTGAGGCTTTTCATTACATTGGTTCATAAAATCCTTAAATTGTCAAATATTTTATGGTAACTATCACAATACTTTTGTGTCAACATTGATCCTTTAGGATGGTTGCTAAACATGTGTTTGTGGCATTATCCAATAAATGCATCTGCTGAAAACAACTGTTCTTTTCAGCCAATAGCAATCAAAAGTTTCCATCTGATACTACACTTCGTAGAACATTAGCCAATCGGAAACCTGAGCGGACAAAAAATTAGACGTCGGTTGGCTGGTGATCTTCGATGCAAGACTTTTAGTATCGGCTCAGAAGGATTCAGGCATCAGGAATAATGTTATTATTAGCAAAACCAAATTATTTCTTGTGTTATTCTACCTGTCTACATTAGTTTCTATTGAGATGAGAATAATATTGCTAAGGACTTGAAAGTAATATATTGGGAAAAATCCTGAAAACCAAGAATGATATGATATGTTTTTGTTATAATCTCCATTTAATGTACTTGATTCTCAAAGCAATGATGCCATTTATTGAATCTGCCGCATGTCTTTCAATAGTTGATGTGAACACTATCACTTAAGGGTACAAATAGATTTTAATTAAGCTTCATTTTCACTAACGATCATGCATTTTAAGTTTCCATATTTTATTTCTCGATGTCTATAAATTAAACTATTTAGATCTAAGAAAAAAAAGGCAATTGAAAAACGTAATGCTAAGCAATTTTAGCTAATAAGAACTTTTAAAATCCAAAATAATTACCTCATTCATCGGCGTAAAAGAAACCTTCACTTTTTCTTATAAAATTAACCATTTTTCTCAATTTTTTTTTTTTTAAGTCGATATACACTCCTTGTTTTCTAGAATTTTTTATGCTTATGTGTTTCATGTGGATGAGGAAAGAATCTAAGAAATTAAAATTCAGTATTAAAAAAAAAAAAATGGAAAACACGATATCAATTGATGTAAATACTGCAAAAATATCAATGAAAATTAAGAAAAAAATGATCTATTCCATGAAAAGGTATGTTCATGGTTCAGGTATCTGTTACAATACTCTAGAGAAAAAAAGTCAAGTTAATTAATTTGAAAGATAGTGGTGTTTTTCTAATTAAGTTAGATATTTGCTGAAAAAAGCATGCATATTCCTTTATATTTATGTTGTTGTTCTAATACAGTTGGCAATATAGACAGTTAATCTTTTATATCATAAGCAAGAAAAGCTGCATACTGTTGCTCATTTGCTTTTTCACAGGATGCAAAGCAATGTAT
>BPLR01012917.1:0-47762 GCA_021605095.1 Caerostris extrusa | reverse complement strand
GTTACGTATTGCAAAAATTTCGGACAGTCACGATTTTTTTTTTTAAAACTTTCTTCTTCCATAATGCGCATTCCTGGGGAAGTGGAATGTCTCTTCAAAAATGTCGGTGTAGTATAGCATCGACGCGGTAGGAAAAAAACCCCTACATATTCGAGAAAAACTGCATATCTGCCGAATTCTCTACATATCTGATGTTTTAGCAGAATAAATCAGCAGAAACAAAGGTCCGCAAATTATAGGGTTAGAGTGAAAAAGTTTTGAAATCACAGATTTACCTAAAATTAGATATATTTAAAACATTAGCTGCATGAGGATATTTCGTATAAAATAGACATTATTTAAAATATGTCGATTTCACCTTTACAGATGCAGATGTTTTACATTTGATACCAAACTATTTTCTAAATTATGTGTACAGAATGTTAATGTCTTAATTGAACGAATTTTAATGCTGATTTATATTTATATTGCATTTGATATTAAATATGAATCTTTTTTTTGTTTACATACAATTTTACCTTTTTTCCTGACACTTATGACATACTGTTTGAGCTGGAGTGATTAACATTTTGTAACTAAATTTAATGCAGTTTACCAAAATTGGCTTTCGTAAAACACTATAAATATATTTCCTTTTTATTTTCGTTCAAATAGTAGATTAGTATCATCCAATAATACTTGGAAAAAGGTTCTGTTCATAATATTGGTTATACTTTAAAATATAAGCAATTTATTCTTTAGATTTAGTAATAGTAATTTTGCTTTTATTTAATTATTTATATAAGGATTAACCGGTAATCAATAATTTATATTCATAATTTACATTAAACCTAATAAAATATGTATTAGCACTAAAATATTACTTTACAAACAATCCAAATATCATTGATTTGATTAAAAATTTATAAATGATATTTTCCACAGTCGGGTATTTTGATCTGAGATCATTTGCAATGGCAGAATTGCAGCAGAGTCAGCATTACAAAAGCTGCACCACGAAGGGTCTGTTGTTATATACACACATTTTGCCTTCCCTTTTGGAATAAAAACCTCCAAGTTCTAGAGGTGTTAAATGCTCCGCCCAAACTCCTCCCTGGAGCACAAAGGAAGAACTTTCCTCCGTACAGATTTATCGTACCCATTCCATCAGGCACGGCGGTCTTCCGTTTAAGCATCTTGTTGACTTTCGAAACAAACATCAATAGATCGAAGCCTTAAGTGCAACCCGCAAAGCCGCACCAACCCAAATTGATATTCTGGAATTAAATTAAAGTATAGCTAAATTTTTAAATAAAATGAAAGTCATAATTTGTTTAAGTCTAGTAATTTAATCCAAAAATCAATGAGATAAAATTGAAAGACATTCGACTTAATCAAAAAATCTGATTGATCTTTTGAATCGAAAGTGAAACTTCATAAACCTGAATTAATAAACCTCTTATTCTATTTGAACAACAGACCGGTTAGTATAAAAAACAAACAATCGAGATAAAAGTCTGCGGAAATATATTTTTCCAAATTGGCTTCAATAAAACTATCTCCATTCATTTCTCTGAAAGACACTCCTGAAAATAGAAAATTCTATGTCTGATGTCTACGCGGCCACCGAAAGTATTGGAGTATGGCTTCCAATCTCAAAATATATAAATAGAAGTGCGTGGAACAATCTCTGTCTCTGATATATCATTTTCAACGACACGAAAGCTTCTGTTCGTGCTTTTTGGAAGTTTATCTAATAAATACTCTAGATCTTCATAATGCGCTGATGCTTTCAATCTTCAAGAAAACAATATAAGGGAAGTATTCCTTTTTTATGACTGTCAGAAATGAATGAAATTTAATATTTTTTTTTATTGCTGATCTTATATGGATGGGTGTCCTGATGACCTATCGGCGGCTAGCGCTTTGGCATTTGTTGCTTCAGGTTCGAATCTTCCCGGTGGCATGGATGTTTATTAGTGGTTCAGAATCGTGTAGAGCAACAAACCGAACTATTGTGCTTTGCCCCCCCCTTATTTATTTGAGTAATTAATCGAACTACTTGTGTCCGTGTTTTGGGACCAAATACACCTATGTGCGCCAATTGTGTGAGATAGAAAGGAGTGCAGTTGAATACAACGTGTATTGTAGGTTCCATTCTAATTAGCTTAAAGTGTGTAAAAAATGACCGCAGAGCGACAAACCAAGCCTATAAGATTGGTAAACTTTAAAATGCTAAATTTCCATTGTAATGTTAGAGAGTTTTTGATACGTACTTTTAAAATACGGTATTTTTCTTCAGCGCATGCTCATAGGAAATTGCACATGTGTATCTGTAATAATGTTTCCTATGAGCATGCTCGTTAGGAGAAAAAATAAAGTATTTTTAAAGTACGGTCTGCAAAAACTCTCTATTATCTCACAGAATATTTTCGCAATAATTATATTAAATAAGCAGTCTCTTAGTCCCTGATGGCCGATTGACTTCTGGAGGTGTCACAGGTCTAAGGTTCTGGTTGACGGCTTGGTTCTCATGGATGTTTGTAGTGGTACGAAATCCACTTTAAACAATAGTTCCCGGTCTAATAGGACTGTATAGCGTTGGGGGTCGGGCTGGAAATCCTACACCGTAAAAGAAAACATCTTATGTTTCGGGATCTGCCAGTAGAAATTGGCATTGGGCCATCAGTGGGTTGTTGAACTTGAAGAAGATTATATCTTTCATAAAAACTTTAATGGTCTCATAGTCTGGAAGGTGTTTTTTGGTGCATATAACACTAACAATTGAATAAATTTAGTTATGAAACTAACAAAACGATAAACTTCTGCACTGCAGTCCATGTTGGACCATTCCCTTTAGCCGACTATCAGATTCCAAACCGGAGATGTTTTCATTTTACGGAATAGGAATGTCAGCAGTACGCCCAACGGTCTTCAGTCATGTTAGACCAGGACCTATGGTCTAAAGTGGATTCCAAACTACTACAAACATCCATGGCACCGCTGAAACTCGAACCAGAAACATATGTAGCCTAGCGCCAGAGCGCTGGACTCGGCCATCATGCCCCTAGTTACGAAACTAATTACGTATTTAAAAAAAAAAAAAACAAGCTTAAATTAAGAGGGAAAAATTTAAGAGGGAATTGTTTAAGATAGAGAAAAAAATTATTTCCTATCATAAAAATTAATTATATTGGGATTTATTGTCATTGCTTAATTAAAATAACCTTGACTTCATTTTAAGTAATTATGAAATAAATATAAAAACTAAATACGTAATTAAAAATATTTCTTAATCAATTAAAACAAAATTTAAAGAGCAAAAATAAATGTGCAGGAAAAACGTTATCTAAATTTAATTGAAAAATTCTCAAAAAAATATTTTTAGTCTTTTTTAATTATTATTCCGATATTAATTTCCCATTTTTTTAAAATGTATTTCATAATAATGATATAAAATATGAAAAATGTTTTCTTCTGAAAGGATAACGATAGTATATAAATTATTTAATTATTTTGGCTCATTAAATTAGAAACGTAAGGTTACGTAATTAAAATTGTTTTTTATAATTTTTTTGTAATTAATTACAATTTAATTTTATATAATTTTTGGAAGTATATTTTTAAATTCCAGACTCAATTAAAATTTTAAATTACAAAAAAGAAAAAGGTTTCATTGATAGCAGTGAAATAATTTCTTATTTAATTT
Organism: Caerostris extrusa; assembly: GCA_021605095.1. NCBI lineage: Eukaryota > Metazoa > Arthropoda > Arachnida > Araneae > Araneidae > Caerostris > Caerostris extrusa. The sequence continues at coordinate 44,074 of BPLR01012917.1, read as the reverse complement.
TATTAAATATTTTATATCAAGTAAATGTAAATTTTGGCATTTAATATAGAAAATAATTAAAATATTCTATTTTTTAAACTTTAAACAGTAATTTTTTCCATCTTTAAATTATATATTGATGTCAAATTTGGACGTAAAATATTATGTAAGTAAATGTAAAAAATGTTTGATATTCACTTAATTTGTAATTAATACTTCAAATTGCAAGCAAAAAAATTAAACAAAATTTATATAATTTATATAGTAATATATGTGATGAAAAATATTTATTGAGGAAAAATTACTTATTTGTAGATAACGTATTTATTGAGGATAAGTTATTTATTTGATGATTATGTATTTATTGAGGACAGATTATTTATTTTATGATAATATATTTGTTGAGGATAAATTATTTATTTTATGATAATATATTTATTGAGGATAAATTATTTATTTTATAATAATATATTTATTGAGGATAAATTATTTATTTTATAATATATTTATTGAGGACAAATTATTTATTTTATGATAATATATCTATTGAGGATAAATTCTTTATTTTTTGATAATATATTTATTGAGGATAAATTCTTCATTTTATGATAATATATTTATTGAGGATAAATTCTTCATTTTATGATAATATATTTATTGAGGATAAATTATTTATTTTATGATAATATATTTATTGAGGATAAATTATTTATTTTATGATAATATATTTATTGAGGATAAATTATTTATTTTATGATAATATATTTATTGAGGATAAATTCTTTATTTTATGATAATATATTTATTGAAGATAAATTCTTTATTTTATGATAATATATTTATTGAAGATAAATTCTTTATTTTATGATAATATATTTATTGAAGATAAATTCTTTATTTTATGATAATATATTTATTGAAGATAAATTCTTTATTTTATGATAATATATTTATTGAAGATAAATTATTTATTTTATAATATATTTATTGAAGATAAATTATTTATATTATAATATATTTATTGAGGATAAATTTTATTTTATGATAATATATTTATTGAGGATAAATTTTTAGTTTATGATAATATATTTACTGGTATTTTGATGAAAAAATGTTACATTATTATTTTAAAGTTTAGCTTGGAATTTTAATATTTCAAGATGAAAAAAATTAAGTGAAGATTTTAATTTTACTAATTGTATATTATATTTTATTGTTCATCGACTTTTTTATAAATTTCATTATTTATTATTATTTAGATATAATGATAATAAATAAGTTTCATCAAGTATAAAATTATTTTTCAACTATATTTAAAATTGTAAGAACATGTATTAAATTTGAAAATATAAATACCAACGAAAATGTTTGAAAGTATTTATTTATATTCACAGTTATCCATTTTGAAATCAATAATTGATTATTTATTTCATTAAATATTTGAATGTATTTCTTGATGGCCAGAAATATACATGGTGGTATGTGATAAGAAATCGAATATACATTTTCTGAATTCTGATTTATTCTGAAATTCTTTTCTGTGAAAAAGAAAAATAATTTTAAATATTTCTGGTAGTATTTATTGCTAATAGTAAATTTCTAGAATTTATACAATAAAAAAAAAAAAAAAAAAAAAAAAGATTTATCAACCTTGAACTCTTCTCCGTCCGCTTCATAGTGTGTTGTAGCAATGCATGGTGGATCCTTACTACTCCCTTCGGGAAAAGCATATGCGTCACAAGAGTAGCAATAATGCTTTAAAAAAACTGAATGCCAATAATTACTTGTTTAAACAAATGTAAAAAAAAATATATTAATCTTAATTATATTCCAACATTATGCAAACAAGACAAAATGTATACATACGATATAAAAATAAAACTCGATTTTAAAGGTAACAATGAATATTCCATTGTGTACAAGCAATAAATATAAAATTCATAATATAAATAAATATACGGAGAGAAATATTTTAGTAAATAAAAATTCTACAAAGATTCTTATAATAATAAAATAAACTTTAAAAATTAAAAATAAAATAAACTTTCATGTTTACCTTAAGCAAAAATATATTGTATTTTAAATATAATAAATAAATCCTTGCTTAATGTGCATAACTATAATAATAACAATAGTAAAATTTAATTTTACACGCACACAAAAACCCTTGTTTCTGGGAAAACATGGGTTGGTATAAAAACGGATGCCATTTTTTTTTTTTTTTTTTACTGCACAAAATCCGAAATAATATTTGGAAACCAAGTCCTTCTTTCCAACAACTGGTGGAGAATCGCTTTTGTGATTTATCAAAGAATTCTTTAAGAAATATCAATACTCCTTTTCTTTAAAAATGATTCAAAAGGTTTTCCTCTGTATGTACGAGTATTTTTCAATATTTTCCTTTCTCTAGAAAAAAAAATTCATTCACAGCAAAAATTGTTTATATATATGGAAATTGAATTGTTTGCGAGATTTGTTTAGCTCAAGGATATGTACTATTAAAAAAAATATTAGAAAATTGAAAATTCCTACCTTATTTTTCTTTAATAGTACATATCCTTGATCTAAACCAAATCTCGCAAAGAATTCAATTTCCATATACATAAACAATTTCATATATATAATATAAACGATTCAGTACTCTACTAGTATGACTTTTGTATAGATTAAAAATTACTTGGTTTTATATAGTTATTAGGCGCCGTAACTCATTTCACTACATTGTGATTATAATTAAAGTCCCACTTTTAAAATGCTGTAGAAAAATAACTACTCGTCACAATGACTTCAAATTTGAATACACTGAGTTTAATACTTGAAAAAGAGGGAGATGGTACGACATCAAAAAAATGTTCCGAAGCGTATTAATAGATGGCGCTGTAAGCGGCATAAAGAAAGTGAATTCGGCTGTCAGTGATATTTTGAATCGAAATGACAACGCATTTGGTATGAGTTGCACATTAAACCAGCTGTAGTGTTCAATGAGCTTGATTGTTTCGGTTTTTTGACGGAAAACATGACTTCCAAGTCACTCAACAGTTGTGACACTGTTAGTGAAAAGCCCATCTACCATGGCAAGGTCATATCAAATTGAATGGGAAACATCGGTGGAGTATATCTTTTCATCACCTTCGGTGAACTCATCACCGAGAGGTGATGAAAAGAGAGAGTGAACTCCTCACCTCTCAGTGGTTTGTTTATGGCATACGTAAGTAAATTACGAGGCCCATCGAAAGATAAATAGATAAGCAAATAGATAAATATATATTATGAACTAAGAATTATATATTTATGAAGTACCTTTGATGTAAAGAAATTATATGTTTTAAATAATTTTGAGGTTAAGGATAAGGAGTTTTTATATTTTTTTCAAATATACACATATAAATGTAGCAAAAAATTTTTTCTTCCAGAATTTCCGACCTACAAATAACAGATTCCGTTATTACACTAATCCCTCAAAACTTTTCTCATAACCACTTCTAACTACCCTATAATTAATTGCTGCCTTAACAACTTTTATTTATAGACTCCCTCCGATTTTTTTTCGGCTCAGTCTGCAAGATATTAACCAGAACACTTTTTGTAATGGTTTGTTTTAGGATTTCATTCGTTCTGACTGCAGACGCCTTATAACTTGACATGCATTGTTTCTTCTCCGTCGCCTTCCAAGGGTCGTCCCCAACATTAATTCTTTAAATACCCATGCTAATAATTTAATTTTCTGCAAATTATCCTAGCATTGCATACCTGTATATACTAGTCGTGGAAGTTAATTATTTTTTTCCGTAAAGAAGCCCCTTAATTTGGAAGAAAGGTGAAGACTGTTTTATTCAAAGTATATGTCATCGCTACTCGCACATTTCCCCCATCTCTTTGTCCTTTTATGGATGCAATTTTAGAAACACCGTGCATCTTTAGAGAGGGTCCAGTCATGAAGCCCTTTTTCTACGTTTTCGAAATTGGAAATCAAGGGAAAGTATGGAAGGTGAGGCATGAATTCTCAGAAAAGTGAAGACTGATCATTTCCACTATGTATGATGAGACGATGTCATCTTGCATATTCAATTTTTTTTTTTGCACTCTGGTCGCTTTTTAATCTATGTATGGTTGGAATTGATCATTTGTTGACGGTAGCGAGTGGTATTAATTGTTTTACCTAGTTTCAGTTGGTCGCTTTGGTCTAATTGGGTGTATTTTGTGTTTTAAATCGAAATTACTACTTCTGTATCTTCTAAACCAGGGATGGGCAAATTTTTTTTCGGTCGAGGGCCAAAAATAGAAAAAAAAAGTTTGGCGGGCCAAGATAAATTTTTCTAAAATTTTAAAAACAATATACAAGTAATACAATTTAAATATGTTAATGAGATGAATGAAATTGCGATTTCATTTTTAAAAATTCCTTATATTGAGGTTCGAAGTGAGATGTACTGATTCTAAGGAACGAAGCTAAATGCTCATTTGTCAATCTACTTCTGAAATAATTCTTTCTAAGGTTCATAGTGGGAAAACACTTGCTCACATATATAAGATGAAGCAAACATAGCACTGATTTAAATTTGGGAAATTTATTTTCGATGATGATTCGTAAAACTCTAACTTTAGCATATTTAGAAACAACTGCTCGAGATTATTGTTAGATTGCAGCTGAATTAATTCAACCTGCAAATCTGACCTCAATGCGTCAGAATTTATGTTGAAAGGCATGGTAAAAATATCCAATTCTGTTTGAATGGTACTGGAAGGAGATATATATATAATAAGGATATGGAAAGGAGATGGAGATATAATATATAAATATATATTTCTTTCAATTGGCCTCGGACCTCTATTCGCGGACCGGATAGAACCTCTCGGCGGGCCGGAGTTGGCCCATCCCTGTTCTAAACCAACACACATCAGCGTCTTGCGTTTGGATATTATTGCCGTTTTTCCACAAGCATCTTTTGAGTGTTTCTTTTGATTGAACAAGAAAAATAGTGCGTGCCACAAATACTCTTGATTTGGTTTGAAATTCGACATGTTTTCCTCAGCTGCAACTTGCGCTGCATTAAGGCTGAGGCTCAATCCGCTGACGGCTTTTTGTAGACACCGTTTGAAAAAACGAGGACACTCCATGGCGTTTGAGATGTTTAGCATCTTGCCTCGTTAGTCAGACTACATGGTGGGAGTTCTATCACAGCAGAAAGCTGACCCCCTTCCCCCATCTATGAGAAAACTACTCATGGGCCGTGACAAGATGCCAGACATTGAGGATTAGTCAACAACAACAACAACATGAAGTAGATATGACGCTAGCTAGATATCGTTTAGACATCAACGGCTTCTAAAAGGTACTGCCATAGCAACAGATTAATGTAAGAAATGAGATTAATCAACCCTTATTTTCAGCCTCACCTCTTAAAATAAATAAGAAATATTAATCCGCCACAGGCCACATCTGATATATGCTCTCTCTATATATATCAGAATGTAGTGAGTTATTTAATTAATATGCTTACAAAATGATGTTAATGAGTAGTAAAATTAACATGAATGGAAAGAGTTAATTACAGTTCAAAGACAAAAATTCCAACTGGTAGTTTGTCTATTTTATACAATATTGGAAATAACAAAGATTTTCTTAATTTGAAATTAGTTACACTAATTACAATTTTTATAAAATATGAAAATTATTGTTTGAAATTAAAATTTAATGAACATAATTTTTTTTTTTAAAATTAGAATGTTAGAATTTTTATTTGTGTTGAAAAGCGTCGACAAGGAAAGAGAATCAGGTAAAAAAAAAAAATGAAACATGTAAATATATTATTTAATTAGTATTGATCTTACATGAAATATATATATATTTTTTTTTTTGTGTTCTAATGCAGCTGGCAAACACTTAGACAGCTTGTCTTGGATGCCTTAAGGCAAGCGCTGCACACTTTGACGCACCGACAAACTGTTTGCACCGGCGTACTCACTTTGCATTATCCAGGGGGCGCGTGTAACTTGAAGATAAGTCACGGACGCGGAGTAACAATGCCCCCGCAAAGCTCTACGATCATATTAGGACCGGGACCTACGGTTTGAAAGTGGATTCCGAACCACTACAAACATCCATGGCCCCACCGGGACTTGAACCCGAAACATGTGGTACCGAGCGCCAGAGCGCTAGCCCTACCATTCAGGCCTTACATGAAATATATTGAATATCGTATTCTTTTCCAATTCGACCATTTACGTTTTATGCATTTCTTCATGAATTCGTAAGATTTATTGATCATAAGACCAGCCAAACATTACCATGACCAGCTAATGCCTGCCGCTAGTAAATTCTGTACCTTTCAGTATAAGGAAAGTTTTTTGCTGAGACGATTGGAAGGATTTTTATGCCCATCAATTTTCATTTTTAAAAACTCTCTGCACTATTCATTTTGTCTGGTCTCGAAACGAGCTCTCTCAGTTTGGAAAGTAAACATTCTAACCAATAGACTTCTCTATAGGAAGCAATAGCAATACCTATCTGTCGGTCTGTATTCCTTAGAAACTTTAAAGGCTTAGAAGCTATTATTATTATTTTGAATTTATTATTTTTTATACGGTACAGAGTAAAAAAATATAAAAATATTATTTTTGATAAAAACTTATTTTCATTGTGTATGTAAGAAGCCTATTGTAACATAAAAACTTGTTTTCTTTTATTGTTAAAAAATTGCGAGTGGAATATAAAGTCATAGCTCTTTATGCTTCAACTTGTGATTCAGAAAAAAGGAAAAATAAATTGTGTAAGATTTAAAATTACAAAGTGTACAGAATTTATTTCTCAGACTAATACTTCTGTCTAGCGCCATTTTGATGTTGTGCTCCCAGCGACGTTATGCCTTGAATGAATTTTTCTTTTAATCGTTATTAGATATTTTGCACTTTTTTGCTAATGAGACTGCTTTTAAACGTTTTTCACTTTCGTCTACTGAATTCCACAAAGAAACTGCCAGAATTTCATTAGTATAATTAATATTCTTTTGATTTAGAAAGCGATCTTTTATGAAAAATTAAAAAAAAAGAAAATTTTGTAGCCTGGCCATATCTTATGATACATAATGTTAAAAGTTTTTACATTATCTCAAGATAAAGATTCTCGGGACTTACATGCCCAAAATATCTTTTAAATTGGAATTTTGAAATTTCAACAACATCGGCAAGGGTCTCTAATTCTAAATCGACTGTTTGCAAGCACCCAATCTTTAATTTTTGGACATGAGCTTCGTCGGTTGAGGTTGGTGGTCGACCAGAGGGCTCTTCGTCTTCAACGCGTTCTCTGCCTTCTTTGAACTGTTTTTACCTCTTCTAAACATTTCTTTCGATAAAGGAATACTCACCGAATGCCTTCTGCCATATTCTATACGTTTCCGCAAACAAAATTTAATGCAAGTTCTTTGCTCAATTAATTCAGACAATTCAAAAATCCCCGGAATCGGTTTTAGCGTCTCACAAAGCCAAGCTTAATTCAAACACTAATGAATATTTTGACGTCAAATTTCAACAAATGTCAAGGACAGTGATAAACAACTTAAAAAAAAAAAAAATTGTAATACCATATGCTCGGGAAATTTAAATTGAAAATTGGTCTTAATAGAAAATTAACTGTTTTTTAGTATGTTTATAAGAATATAAAAGAATTTCGGAAATACCTCCAAAAAATAATTACAATATTAATTTTTTTTTGACTCTTGTCTTCCTTTAAGGGAAGTATTAGTGTTTTATTTTTCTAAACAACTTTACATACAGGTATCTTTCGAAAATACATTATTTTTTTTTATAACTTTCATTATTGAATATATCATAAAAAAATAATGGAAAATTATTTTTTCCTATTTTTATTTACTTCTATTGTAGTTCTATTTTTACTTTCTTCATTAAGTTAATATATGCAAAAATACAACACTTAAAAAATCAACAACAATATTTTGTGATAGACTGGCGGAATTCTTTGTGTTCCTAAAGTAAAAATATATATTCGAGGCATATATTTTTTTGTAAATTTTTTTCATCGCATTTTCAAGGTTATATGAAAGACGAAGATGAGAAAAGAGCGAGAAGGTTTTATGTCTGAGAAAATAATCCGGCGTGTCGAGACTAAAAACGGAAATACATGTTTTCCCGTATTTGAGAGATAAGGACGGAGAAGAATTTTCGGGATTTCTCATTGTGCTTTCAGCCTGCTATATTTCAAATTTCTGAGGCTGGAATCAATAAAATAAATATATATCGCTTAAATCCTTACTTTTCGTATTATTTATTTGTCAATGAGCTTGAATATTATTGGCAGGTACTTCTGAAAGATTTGGGTTTCTTTATTTTTTTGTGTACATTTAACGTTAAAATAAACATTAAGTGCTTTATATATATATCTAAATATCTAAAGAAATTGATTCGAATACGCCTTTTATTTTTATAAACTATGAAAATGGCAAGTAATGAATAATAATTTAATTTTCAAATTTAATGTGATATTCATGGTAATTTTTTTAAAAACAATTATTTCTCAAAAATGGATTAAAATCTTATTTCACCGTATCTGTAGTAGCAACTGCTCTTAAAAGGAGTGTCCTTATATATCTTCCTTATATAAATTTTACTAGCTTTTATAGTACATTTTCTTTTAATTTTATTTATCATTTCATATTTTTGAAGAATTATCTTGGTACTTTTTTAATGCGATTTTCAAGGCAATTTTTTTAAAAATAATTATATCTCAAAAATTGATTAAGATCTTATTTCACTTCATCTGTAGTACTGATAACTGTTCTTAAAGGGAAAATCGCTTTATATTTTTATATTAATTTTTAATAACTTTTATTATAGATTTTCTTTTAATTTAATTTATTATTTCATTGTCTAGAAAAATTAACAGTTTTTAATACTTTTATATGTATGCAAAATAATTTCGAAAATACCTGCGCAAAATAATCACGTTATTAAAAATTTTTAACTCTTGTCTTCTTTTAAAGGAAATATTAGTGTTTTGTTTTTCTAAACAACTTTACAAACAGGTATCTTTCGACCATGCATTATTTTATTATTGAATACGGCATTATTTTATTATTGAATACAGCATAAAAAAATTAATTTTTTCATTATTTTTTGTGTTGTTATTTACTTCTATTGTTACTTTTTTCATTAAATTAATATAAGCAAAAAATACAACACAGCATATATACACTTAAAAAACACCAAAACTATTTTGTGATGCATTAAACTGGCGAAATTCTTTTGTACCTGAAATAAAAAATATATATATATATTCGAGGCATATACTTTTTTTGTAAATTTTTTTTCGCATTTTCAAGGTTATATGAAAGACGAAGGTGAGAAAAGAGCGAGAAGGTTTTATGTCTGAGAAAATAATCTGCCGTGTCGAGACTAAAAACGGGAAATACGCGTTTTTCCGGATTTCAGAGAGATAAGGGCGAAGAAGAATTTTCGGGAATTCTCTTTGTGCTTTCCGCCTGCTTTATTTCAAATTTTTAAGGCTGGAATCAATAAAATAAATATATCGCTTAAATCCTTACTTTTTCATATTATTTATTTATTTGACAGTGAGCTTGAGTATTATTGACAGGTACTTCTGAAAGATTTGGGTTTATTTATTTGTTTTGCTTACATTTAACGTTAAAATAAACCTTAAGTGTTTTGTATATATATACCTATAAGTAATTTTTCAAATAAAAAAAAAAAGCTGCATTAAATACAAGAAAATTGTTTGAATTAGTATGAAAATGAGAATATATATCGTTTTATAAATATTATACATTAAAGCATAAGCATACATTTATAAAGCACTGAAGAACTATTATTGGGTTTTAATTATAAATAGCATTATTAAATTTAGTTCTTGGGCTCTAATTAAAAATAGCATTTTTATATTTCTAAAAATAGCCATGGTGGTTTTTATTAAACAAAAAATTTTCGTGATAAGATGATTTCCTCATGTTTTTGGTGGCCAATAGGTTAGCGCTCTTTTGTAAATCAGGCGCTAGGTTCTAATCCTGGTTGTGGCATGGTTGTTTGATAGTGGTTCAGAGTCCACATTAAACTACAGGGCACGGTCTAATTAGTCCAAAATAGGCATAAAATGAGCGTAGAGTGACAGACAAAAACCTCAAATTTTTCAACCATTTTAACTATATTTTTAGAAATATTTATAAGAAGATTGCGTATGTATTTCTAACGGTTTAAAGTAAAAAATACCGAAAATGCTTGCATATTTGCATATAAAAATGCAAATTACATGAATAATTTATACAGCAGAATTATCAAATAGAACAAGGTCTATATTATATAACTGCCAAAACTAATGTACAAAGGGCAATCATTTACATGGTGAGCAAATTTCCCTTTTGATGCAGAGTCATGTCAAAATCGATGCATTGGCTTGCAGCAGCCATCCGTGGTCTTTCAGGACTTCATGTAAATTGATCTTTGTATCCTCAAAATGCGCGAGGGAGGGTCGGAAGAACCCTTCCTCCCCCTTCCCACCAGTCCGAGTTCCTTTAGAAATTGCGTTCGCGGGGCATATTCCATGAAAGGGTGCGCCTGAAGGAAGGAGCAACAATACTGAGAATGGGATACAATGGCATTTGATCGGAAACAGTCATTTAAACTGTGAGCATCGTTTCCTACTCTCATTCGTGCGATGTATTAAAATAGAGTACGATGGGGTACAAAAAAAAAAAAAAAGGTTTAACTGGGAAATGTTTCGTGCCAGATATTTAAACTCACCTTTTGAATCCATTAACTCCAATCAGAAAAAGTACTTTTATGTGATAAAAATAATCCATTTAATCTCGATGAGGAAGAGTCTGCATGAAGAGAGAGGAAGTTGTTAGCTTTTAAAAGTAGAAGCATTTTTATGGTGTTTTCTTCCCAGTGAGGCAAAAATGCTGTAATTTCGTTAAGTGTTTGTGGATTTGTATTAGAAAAATAATTTAATTGTGATGAAATGGAAGCTTTTAATGGAATTTATATTTCTAAGAAATGATACACTTTTAGCAAAGAGTTGGTAAAAGCGTTTCGTTTTTAATTCTATCATCTTAATACATTTCCCATTTTTATAAACAAAGCTTAAAACACTTTAACTTTCTCTTTTTATATACTTTATTTGTTTTTTATATTTATTTCTTAAGCTACATTAATTAAGCATAAGAAACGCATGAAATTATTTTTGGAAATTAAATTTGAAACTAATTGAAATACATCATCTTTTACTTAGAAAGCAGAAGAATTTCAATTAGTTTAAAATGTATTTAATTTATGCGAACATACATTTTATTTTAATAAACTATGACAATAGTAGGTAAGGAATAATAAAAATTTTATTTTCAATTTAAATTGGGTTTCATGGCCATTTTTTAAAAACAATTTATCACAAAAATTTATTAAGATCTAATTAGTAACTACTCTTAAAAGAAGTGCCCTTATACATCTTTCTAATAATTTTCATTAGCTTCTTTTGATTTTTCTTTAATTTCATTTATTATTTCATATTTAAAAAATAACTGTTTTTAATACTGTTATAAGAATATAAAAAATTTAGTAAATGCCTGCGAGAAAATAATTACGATGTCAAAATTTTTAACTCTTTGTCTTTCTTTAAGGGAGATATTTGGGTTTTATTTTTCTAAACAACTTTACAAACAAGTATCTTTGGAAAATGCATTATAAAAAAATAACTTTTATTATGGAATACAGCATAAAAAAAATTATTTCTCATTATTTTTTTCTGTTGTTATTTACTTCTATTGTACTTTGTCATTAAGTTCATGCATGCAAAAATTCAGCACAATATATACACTTAAAAAATAAAAACAACAATATTTTGTGATGCATTAAACTGGCGAAATTCTTTGTGTTTCTGAAGTAAAAATATATATTCGAGGCATATATATGTGTTTGTGAATTTTTTTATCGTATTTTCAAGGTTATATGAAAGACGAAGGTGAGAAAAGAGCGAGAAGGGTTTTATGTCTGAGAAAATAATCCGGCGTGTCGAGACTAAAAACGGAAATACACGTTTTCCCGGATTTGAGAGATAAGGACGGAGAAGAATTTTCTGAATTTCTCATTGTGCTTTCCGTCTGTTATATTTCAAATTTTTAAGGATGGGATCAATAAAATAAATATATCTCTTAAATTCTTACTTTTTCTTATTATATATTTATTTGACAGTGAGCTTGAGTATTATTGATAGGTACTTCTGACAGATTTGGGTTTATTTATTTATTTCAAGTGTACATTTAACGTTAAAATAAACCTTAAGTGTTTTTTATATATATATCTATAAGTAATTTTTTAAATTAAAAAAGCTGTATTAAATACAAGAAAATTCTTTAAATTAGTATGAAAAGGAGAATATATATCATTTTATAAATATTACACATTAAAGGCATAAGCATACATTTATAAAAGCTCTGAAGCACTACTCGGTTTTAATTACAAATAGCATTATTAAATTTAGTTATTGGGCTTTAATTACAAATAGGATTATTATATTTCTGATAATAGCCATGGCGGTTTTATTAAACAAAAAATGTTCTTGATAAGACGATTTCCACAGGTTTTTCGTGGCTAGCGCTCTTTAGTACCTCAGGCTATTGGTTCGAATCCTTGCAGTGGCATGAATGTTTGTGAGGGATTTGAGTCCACATTAGACTATAGACCCCGGTCTAATTAGTTGAAACAGTGCACAAAATGACCGTAGGGTGACAAAACCAAACGTCAAATTTTTCAACCACTTTAACTATATTTTTAGAAATATTTATAAGAGAGATTGCGTATGTATTTCGAACGGTTTAAAGTAAAAAATTATAATACGTGAATAATTTATTCAGCATGATTATCAAATAGAAACGGATCTATCTTATATAAGTGTCAAAAACTACTGTACAAAAGACAATCATTTACATGGTGCGCGAATTTCCCTTTGATGCCGAGTTGTGTCAAAATCGTCGCATTGGCTTTGAGCAGCCATCCGTGGTCTTTCAGGACTTCACGTAAATTGATCTTTCTATCATCCAAATGAGCGAGGGAGGGTCGGCAGAAATCCCCCTCCCCTTCCGCTAGTCCGAAATCCTTTTGAAATTGGGTTCGCAGGGCATATTTCATGAAAGGGTGCGCCTGAAGGAAGGAGCAACAGCGCTGAGAATGGGATACAATGGCATTAGATCGGAAAGAGTCATTTAAACTGTGAGCATCGTTTCCTACTTTCATTCATGCGATGTATTAAAATAGAGTATGATGGGGTACAAAAAAAAAAAAGTCTGACTGGGGAATGTTTCGTGCCAGATATTTAAACTCACCTTTTGAATCCATTAACTGCAATCAGAAAAAAAGTACTTTTTGTGATAAAAATAATCCATTTAATCTCGATGAAGATTCTCCATGAAGAGAGAGAGAGATAGACAGAGGAAGTTGTTAGCTTTTAAAAGTAGTAGAAGTATTTTTATCGCGTACTCTTCCCAGAGAGGCAAAAATGCTGCAATTTCGTTAAGTGTTTGTGGATTTTTATTGGAAAAATAATTTAATTCTGATGAAATGGAAACTTAGAATGGAATTTATATTTCTAAGAAATGATACACTTTTAGCAAAGAGTTGGTAAAAGCGTTTCGTTTTAATTCTGTGATCTTAATACATTTCCCATTTATTTCAAACATAGGTTAAAACACTTTAACTTTTTATTTTTTATATTCTTTTATATTTGTTGCTTAAACTACATTAATTATGCGTAAGAAACACATAAAATTATTTTTAAAAATAAAATTTGTAATTAATTGAATTACTTCTCCTTTACTTAGAAAGAAGTTTGTTTCAAATATATTTAATTAATACGAATATACCTTTTATTTCAATAAACTGTGACAATGGCAGGTAATGAATAATGGAACTTTTAGTTTCAATTTTAAAGTGGTTTTCATGGTAATTTTTTAAAAACTATTATTTCTCAAAAATGGATTAAGATCTTATTTCACTGTACTACTAACTGTTTTTAAAAGGAGCATACATATACATTCTTTTATTAATTTATAACAGTTTTTATTTTAGAATTTTCTTTTAATTTTATTTATTATTTCGTATTTTTTAGAAAAATTAACTTGGTGCTATTTTAATGTGATTTTCATAGCAATTTTTTGAAACAATTTTTCTCCAAAACTGATTAAGATCTTATTTCACTGTATCTGCAGTACTGGTGACTAATCTTAAAAGGAGCTTTCCTAGATATTAGTTTTTAATAGCTTTTATTTTAAATTTTCTTTTAATTTTAATTAGTTCATATTTTAGAAAAATTAAGTTAGTACTTTTTAATGTCATTTTCATGGCAATTTTTGAAAGTAATTATTTCTCAAAAATTAGTTAACATCTTATTTCACTGTATATGTAACAGCTCTTAAAAGCAGCGTTCCTATACATCTTTCTAGAAATTTTCTTTTAATTTCATTTATAATTTCATATTTTAGAAAATTCAACTGATTTTAGTAATTTTATAAGAATATAAAAGAATTTCTAAAAATATCTGCGCAAAAATAATTAGATATTAAAATTTTTTGACTCATGTCTTCATTTAAGGAAAATATTTATTATTTTTTATTTTTCTAAACAACTTTACAAACAGGAATCTTTCGCAAATACATTATTTTTTTATAGCCTTCATTATTGAATACAGCATAAAAATAATGTAAATTTTCATATTTTTTTTCTGTTGTTATTACTTCTATTGTTACTTATTTCATTAAGTTAATGTATGCAAAAATACAACACATTATATATACACTTAAAAAACAACAACAATATTTTGTGATGTATTAAACTGGCGGAATTTTTTGTGTTCATGAAATAAAAAATATATATTCGAGGCATATATTTTTTTGTGAATTTTTTTCATCGCATTTTCAAGGTTATATGAATGACGAAGGTGAGAAAAGAGCGAGAAGGTTTTATATCTGAGAAAATAATCCGGGATGTAGAGACTAAAAACGGGAAATACACGTTTTCCCGGACTTGAGAGATAAGAACGGAAAAGAATTCTCGAGATTTCTCATTGTGTTTCCGCCTGCTATATATTTCAAATACTTAAGGCTGGAATCAATAAAATAAATATATCGATTAAATCCTTACTTTTTCATATTATTTATTTATTTGATAGGGAGCCTGAATATTATTGACAGATACTTCTGAAAGATTTGGATTTTTTTTTTTGCGAACATTTAACGATAACATAAACTTTAAGTGCTTTGTATATATATATACACCTAAATTAATTTTTAAAATAAAAAACGTTATATTAAATAAGTGAAAATTCTTTAAATTAGTATGAAAATGAGAATATATCGTTTTAAATATTACACAATAAAGGCATAAGCATACATACATAAAGCACTACTATTGGGATTTCATTACAAATAGCATTATTATATTTCTGAAAATAGCCATGTTGGTTTTTAATAAACAAAAACGCTCATGATAAGACATGTTTTTCATGGCTCGATGGCCAACAGGCCATCTCTTTAGGTTCTAATCCTTTCAGTGGCTTGATGTTTGTTAGTAGTACGAAGGCCACATTAAAATACACGCCACGATCTAAGTAGCCCAAAACTACACGCCAAGTCAAACCCCACGTTTTCCAACAACTTTAACTATATTTTTAAAAATGTTTATAAGAGAGATTGCCTGTGTATAAACGAACGGTTTAAAGAAACAAAATAGTGAAAATCATTGTATATATGATTATCAAATAGAAGCGGATCTATCTCTTATATAGCTGTCAAAGCTACTGTACAAAGGGCAATCGTTTAGATGGTGCGCGAATTTCTTTTTGATGCCGAGTCATGTCAAAATCGATGCATTGGCTTGGAGCAGCCATCCGTGGTCTTTCAGGACTTCATGTAAATTGTTCTTTGTATCCTCAAAATGCGCGAGGGAGGGTCGGCAGAAAACTCCCCCCCTTCCACCAGGCCGAGTTCCTTTTGAAATTGCGTTCGCAGGGGCATATTTCATGAAAGGGTGCGCCTGAAGGAAGGAGCAACAATACTGAGAATGGGACACAAAGGCATTAGATCGGAAATACTCATTTAAACTGTGAGCATCGTTTCCCTACTCTCATCCATGCGAATGTATTAAAATAGAGTATGATGGGTACAAAAGAAAAAAAGGTCTAACTGGGGAATGTTTCGTGCCAGATATTTAAACTCACCTTTTGAATCCATTAACTCCAATCAAAAAAAGTAGTTTTTGTGATAACAATAATCCATTTAATCTCGATGGAGAAGATTCTGCATGAAGAGAGAGAGGAAGTTGTTAGCTTTTAAAAGTAGAAGCATTTTTATGGTGTACTCTTCGCAGTGAGGCAAAAATGCTGTAATTTCGTTAAGTGTTTGTGGATTTGTATTGGAGAAATAATTTAATTGTGATGAAATGGAAGCTTTTAATGGAATTTATATTTCTAAGAAATGATACACTTTTAGCCAAAGAGTTGGTAAAAACGTTTCGTTTTAATTCTATCATCTTAATACATTTCCTATTTATTATAGACATAGCTTTAACTTTTAACATTTTCTTTTTTATAATCTTTAATGTTTAAGTACATTAATTATGCATAAGAAACGCATGGAATTGATTTTGAAAATTGAATTTGAAACTAATTGAAATACTTCTCCTTTACTTAGAAAGTAGAAGTATTTCATTTAGTTTCAGATGTATTTAATTAATATGAATATTTGTTTTATTTTAGTAAACTATGAAAATGGTAATGAATG
The DNA here is from genome assembly GCA_021605095.1 of Caerostris extrusa. Taxonomy (NCBI): domain Eukaryota; kingdom Metazoa; phylum Arthropoda; class Arachnida; order Araneae; family Araneidae; genus Caerostris; species Caerostris extrusa. Next base: position 27,302 of record BPLR01012917.1, on the reverse strand, counting down.
GAAAATGGTAATGAATAATGAAAGCTTTATTATTTGTTTTTTAAATTGGTTTTCATGGGAATTTTTGAAAACAATAGTTTTTCCAAAATAGTGTAAGATTTTATTTCACTGTATCTATAGTATTGTAACTGCTCTTAAAGAGAGCGTCTATATATATCTTTTTAATAATTTTTAACAGCTTTTACTGTAGATTTTCATTTAATTTTAATTATTATTTCATATTTTAAAAAAATAACTGTTTTTAGTACTTTTAGAAAAGTACAAAAGAATGTTTAAAATACCTGGGCAAAAATAATTATTATATCCAAATTTTTTGACTTTCGTCTTCCTTTAAGGGAAATACTTGGGTTTTATTTTTCTAAGCAACTTTATAAATAGGTATCTTTCGAAAATGCATTATTTTTTTTATAACTTTTATTATTGAATACAGCATAAAAAAAAAAAAGTTAATTTTTCATTATTTTTTTCTTTTGTTATTTACTTCTATTGTTACTTTATTTCATTAAGTTAATGTATGCAAAAATACAACACAGTATATATACACTTAAAAAAAAAAAAAAAAAAAACAATATTTTTGTTATGCATTAAACTGGCGAAATTCTTTTGTGTTCCTGAAATAAAAAATATATATTCGAGGCTTATATTTTTTTGTAACTTTTTTTAACGCATTTTCAAGGTTATATGAAAGACGAAGGTGAGAAAAGAGCGAGAAGGGTTTTATGTCTGAGAAAATAATCTGGAGTGTCGAGACTAAAAACGGAAATACACGTTTTCCCGGATTTGAGAGATAAGGACGGAGAAGAATTTTTCGGGATTTCTCATTGTGCTTTCCGCCTGCTATATTTCAAATTTCTAAGGCTGAATCAATAAAATAAATATATATCGCTTAAACTCCGTACTTTTCATTTGACAGTGAGCCTGAATATTATTGACAGGTACTTCTGAAAGATTGGGGTTTATTTATTTTTGTGTACTTTTAACGATAAAATAAACCTAAAGTGCTTTGTGTGTGTATATATATATATAAAATAATTTTTAAAATAAAATAAAAAGTTTATATTAAAAAAAAAAATTCTTTAAATTAGTATGAAAATCTAAATATATCGTTTTATATATTACACCTTAAAGGCATAAGCATAAATTTGTAAAGCACTGAGGTTTAGTTATTATTGTCATTGGTTTTTTAAATATTTATAAAGTTAAGTGATTGAGCCAAATCTCAAAATAGGAGCCGTGAAGATTTGGCGACATTTTTGTGATACCAACTGGACGATGACGCAAAAAGGCGGTAACCTGGGTATCTTATATTGTTTGCAATTCACTTTACTTACTATGGCAACCCGTTACTTGGCGCACTTTTATGCGTTGGGCCCATCCGTTACTTGGCGCAGAGATTTTTTGACGCCAAATAACAACGACCCCAATTCTGCGATTTTACCAATGAATAAATCTATTCATTTTCTGCTATCGATTTTAATAAGTGGTAAGCTCAGAAATATTTAAATTATTAAGAATTATTCAGATTAATTAATATATTAAGTATAATACTGAATATGTTGAAAAATAGTGTAAAAAAAAAACTTAAAATAAATAATTATTATATGTATGCTCCCTGGATAAAATGGATCCGAAATTATTGCTTTCGTTTATTTCATGTATATGATTGTAAATACGATTAAAGTTATTTTTTAAAAAAGCAATAAGCTTTTATGAAACGATAATTAAAAGATGAAGCTGGGTATTAAGTCATGTAAACCCAGCACGACACAATTCATGGCATTCTTATTGATACACAAATCAGGCCTATAAGCTATATTTTTAAAAGTATTTATTATGTGTGCTATATTTTATTTCAGAATATGTATTGCCATAAAAATATTTTTACCTATTTTCTTTGAAGTATTTTTTTTTTTTACTATATCTTTACTCACTTTAATTAAAATTCTATAATGAAATTTTTTTTAGATTTTTTTTATAATTATTAAATAAGACTAAAAATAATGCTTTAAAAATTTTTTTTTCATTTAAAACCTTTCTTCAGCTTAGAAAGAAAAATCATAAATTATAATAGAAAAAGAATTCCATAAACTTATTCATAGATATTTTTGTAAATTAACATTTTAAAAATTTAGTTTTATTAATAATAGATCCATAACGATTACTGTACCACATATCCCAATATTGCACAAATGAAGATATAAATTGTAGTATATTCTATTTAGGTACATTGTTCATCATTTGAGCTACTGTTCTATTATAATTTTATTAGATAATCTAAATATATTAATTACTTGTACTTTTTAAATTATAAAAATCTTTTTTAAAAATAAAAAAAAAAAAAATACATATTTTTATTTTATTTAGTTTAATTTTTTTAATAAAAACCATTCAAAATTAAAGTTTTTCTATGAATGATTTTAAAAACTTAAGAGGAATTTTGATTGGTTCTCATAAGGACGAAATTAACAATGTATGAATTAATTTTCAATTAAAAATTTTTTATCTAAATATTTTTACATGAAAAATAATAACGGATATGTTTAAATTAATAAAGAATGCTCGATAATTTATTTTTCTTAATTTCAAAGTGCACTTGAGTAAAAAAAAAAATTTTATTAGAAAAAAATTCTATCAACATACTTAAACCATGAATGAAGTGCCAGTTAGCAAAAAAACTTTTAAAAATATATTAAAAAAGAAGTAGGATATAGACTTTAAGTCAGTTATTAATTTTTTTCAATAATTAAGTGCTTTTTTATACTCCTTTTTCTTAATATTTTAGCAAGTTTTCTTTTGAAAGTAAAGAAAGCAATTAATATTGCTTTCCCTTTTTTACATTGCGCTTGTGAAAAGATGGCTCATTAAAAAAGGTAATATATTAAGTAAATAATAGCCAAGGAGGAATTCAAGGATTTCGATTAATTAATAGATACAAACATTGAAAATTTACTTTGTCTTTTCTGTTATATTCATCACAAGATTAAAATATAATTTAAAATAAAAATTGATTTTAATCTTGTTAATCTTGATTTTAATCTAAATTAGTATTTTTTTGAGAAAAGCTTTTTAAATCAAGAGCATATCGCATAATTATTATTAGTATATTGATTTTATGGAAGGAATTCATAAAAGTGCAAAATCAGATATGTTTAACAGTATGCATGACGTCGATTTAGTAATTATTCTATTCTGTTTTACTCTATTTATAATGTCCAAACTGTGATATTATGCTATTTTTAAATATTAATTTAATTACATATTTACTCTTAATTGAACGATTAATTTTTAAGAAAACATTTATTGCTATATATGTAAATTACATGTTTAAGCGTTTTCTAGATAATCTTCACTAAAATTTTCTGAAAGATATTGATTAAATTGCAAAATCTTACTTTATGGCACCGGTTTCTTTTTATTCATTAACAATACAATGAAACAATAAATACAATTTTGCAATACCAAACACTAATACGTATATTAAAGCCAAAAGCGTATTATTCTAAGCCAAAAACTTATCTTGCTTAAAAGTTTCTTTATTTTAATATTAAAGCAGTATGAATTGCTACAATAATTTCATACAAATATAAAAATTAAAAAAAAAAATCTAACGAAAAAAAGGGTTTTGGCTGAAGGATGTTTTTAATTTTATTATCTGAATTAAGATAGAATTTTCAAATTTTATAGAATATACAACTAACAATTTACTATAGTCATATAAAGATATTTTCATAAAATAATATGAAATAAAATTATAGGAATATTATATACTTAAAATTCAACAAAATTTATCTATACATTTTTTTTCAGAAGCATTCATTCAGCATTTCAGAAGCATTTTTTCAGAAGCTTTTAACATTAGAACTGATTAAAATATTTAGCAATCATATTTTTCTCAAAGATAATTTATTTTATTAATTTTTGATTCTAAGGATTTTTAACTTTTTCTTTGTAGATTTTTATCCAATAACCATTTTGCGATTCTTTAAACAAATGCAACTAAAGAACCTTTTCTTTAATTCTAATGATTAAATAGTTGTTGTCAAATTCTTACTTTATTCTTTATCTTACCATTTACACGGACAAAAACATATCATTTACATTAGCAATTCTTTTTCTTTTTGAATTTCAAATTCTGAGTTCCAAACAAAAAAAGGAACATCATTCTGTCCCAGTAAAAAAAGAAACAAACAAAGCTTCCACATTTACAGAAATGCGTTAAGACATTACGTTAACGATAAAGATAAACCTTTATGCAGCAAGCTAAAGATAAACCTTTAATGTCACTGATAGAAGATGAAGACTTCTTGATGAGAACGATCAATAAATGTATTATAGATAAAGAAGATTCTTAATGCGACAGATTAAGGTGTGCAAATATAAAGGAAATCCTCTTTTTTTTTTCGTTTTTGTTTTTTCGCGGCAATTTGTTTGACGACTGTGTTAACTGCTTTTATTGTGTAACTGAATCAAAAGAACTCTTTTGTTAACATGCTATGCTACGGCGGATCATTTTTGAGGATGAACTGAGTTAGATTATTTGTTGCATTCTTCGTTTAAAACAATCTTGTATATTAGTGAGATTTTTTTGAGTTATCGTTTACTTTTGTGTTTATTAATTGTGATAGTCAACACACACAAAAAAATACATTTGTGTGATTCAATGAAATAATCTAATTTAATGTCTCTTACGATGCTTTTATTTTTATATACATAATTTGTGATAACATATTATAATGCTAATATTTATTTTAAACAATGAGCATGCTTTTAATTTCTTGCTATGTTCTTCAACCAATTTGATGCTATTCGTATATAGTAGACATGCTACATTTATTAATTGTGATAGTCAACACAAAAAATACTTACATTTGTAATCCAATCAAATACTCTTGCTTAATGTCTTATACGATGCTTTTATGTTAATTTTTATAAGTATAATTTTTGATAACATTGGGACAAAATGCTAACAATTATTTCAAAGAATAAGAGGCTTAATTTCTTGTTATATTATTCAGCAAATTCAATATTTTAGTAGATTTACTGTGTTTATTAATTGTGATAGCCAACCCAAACAAGTACTTACATTTGTATGATTCAATGTAATAACCTTACTTAATGTCACTTACTATACCTTTATGTTATGTTTTATATGAATAGTTTTTGATAACATTGTGATAAACATTTTATATTGTTAACAATTATTTTAACGAATAAGCAGGCCTAATTTGTTATATTCTTCAGACAATTAGCTGTAATAGTAATTGCGCACGTTTTATTAAAATAATTTTCGTAAAAATTTATCAGCTGTGTTGTTTTTATCATAAATAAATCATATTTATATTACTGAATTAAACGACCTGTATTAAATATGATTTATTATTAAATATGATTTTATAATATATGACGACCTATTATTAAATATGATTTTATAATATATTTTTATCTACCAACAATAATATGTGATGTTCACTAAATAAGATTATTACGCAATTATTTTATGTTTAAAGACGAATTTTAAAAAAAAAAATTAAGTCACCCATTATAAATAATAAAAAAAATGTCTTTTGTGATACACAGTGAAGATTAAATTGATATGGTTAAATAACATTAATATTTTAAAAGCCCTTAGAAATTAGTAATGTGTCTCTGTTCGAAGCACGAGAAATATCCAAACGATATTTATAGTAATTGCCAAAATTTAAAAGGAAACCCTAAAGGTAAAATAAAAATGTATATCTAATAACATTTTGAAATAGTTAATTTAATAGAGTGTTTAATATATTGTCCTCTCAAGTCAAGGATAAAGTTGAATTTCAGATAAGCTCTTCATAACAATTATTAAGATAAATTACAGTGAACGATGGCACTGAGTTTTGTGCATTAAGTAATGAATTGTACTCCTCTAAATACCATGGGGTTTCATTCTTCCTTGGTGTTTATTAACCGTAATCACAGCCTCAAATAGGTTAACTAATGAATTTACATCTTATTATTCTAATCATGATAAAGTGCCTTTTGCATTCCTTTCATTTCCATTCTTTAAAATTCATGATTGAAAGATAATAGGGATTTTTTTTCTTGGAAAAGTAATTAGTTTGTCTAATTACCTTTTCAAAGTAATTCAATGAAATTTGATAAATCGACTTTTACAAAAGGGCAAAATATTTAATAGGATATCTCAGGAGCATGGAACTAAAATATAATTACATTGTATACTTATGATTTTAGATTATTATAGATCTTAGTAATACCGTAAAACTTAAGCCAAACAAAACTATTTTAAAGTTCCTTGCTTTATTTAATCATTTCACGGTTATAAAATAGGCAACGCTCTACATATCATTAAAAACAAGATGAAAAACAAAATCTACGGTAGAAAAATGTAGACAAATATTTTATTCCTGTACATCGATAGTTTCCTCTCAGAATTTCGTTAATTTTACAGATTGAAACAGTTTAAAAAAAAAAAAAAAACATTGCTGTTGGTATTGAAATTTCAATGTTTTTTTTTTCATACATCAGTAAAAAGTTTTCAGTATACATCTGATATTGAACATGCAAATGTAATATCGAAATATACACAGAACTGGATATCAGTTTCTTTGGGAATCTGATATCGAAAGATGGCAATGAAAAATTTCAATCGATTTAATGCAAAGGTGGGCAGATTTATATTTATGATGGACCTTTTTCTTGAAAATTGAGTTTCGATGAACAATTGCAGTTTTTATATTCTGAGAATTTATGCACGTATTCGAAGATAAAAGTGTTTTTTTTTTATTATTTCCAATGGCAAGAGAAAGTGACAAATAGTGTAAAACACACACAAGAAAAAGAAAACAATAAGAGAAAAAATTCAATGTCCATCAGCAAAGTTCTAGCGCTCCAATATCTTTTCACCTCGGAGTCCGCACACAAGCCTGGACGTCTTGCTATATGGTGTCTATCAATGATCTCGTCTTTCCCACAGAGTGGGCAATTTGGGCTATCAAAAAGGACAATGTGGTGCAGATGGCTCGCCAAACAGCCATAGCCCATAGCAAGTCTTAATATCGTATCTGGGCAAGGTAATGTTGAATCTCAACTTTCTTAGATTGGGACAGGCCACCCGCATTCCATTGTAGGATATCCTAAACGATGTCCCATGAAGGTGATCACACGACGACAAAAGTAAAATATAGGTACATGAATCAACAATGCTTGTAATATTTACTGAGAAAATCTAGAAATACATTTTGAGATATTTGAATTTTTATTAGGAAGACTGATAAAATAAACAATACAAAATAATAAATGAACTAAAATGTATAACAATGAACTGAATAATGAACGAAAATGAATAATAATGAACTAAAATGAATAATAGTGAGCTAAATAATGAACGAAAATTAACTAAAAGAAAATGAATGAAATAAATAAGGAACTAAAATGAATAATAATGGCAATGAACTAAAAATGAAACAATAAATGAGCTTTCCGTTCATTTATTCTTTTTAGTCATATTCACTAAGTAAAAAATGAGAGTTTATTTTCGTTAATATTAAATACTTTCCTTTATGCAATCACTTATTGTCAGTCAGCCCATTATTATTGGATTGATGGTTACGACATTTATATAATGTTTGGAGTTTCATAGGAGTTATTTACTTTTCATATGCCATCTCTTTTACATCTTTTAAAAATCATTAAGAAGAAAAAAAATATCTTATTTTACAATAAAAAAAATACACTTATTGTCAAAATCTTTTTCGAAAAAATTTTTAACTAAATTTAAAGAATATCTGCTTGACAATGAATGCTCAATGTTTATCTATCATTAGATCTGCATTTATCTATTAAAGCCATTGGACAATGAAAAATTCTGTGTACGTAAAAATGGCAGATTATTCATTCCCATTCTTTTCGTTATTAAATGGCAGTTTGTTTATTCTTTTCGGCATAATCAGAACGTGAATCATTAAGTCAGTTTTTACTTTAATATTAAATATTTTCCTTTCATTTATTATTTTCGTTTTAGCTTATTAATTTAAAAAAAAAAGGAAACTTTCTTTCGTTAATGTTAAATACTTTCCGTTCATTTATTCTTTTCAGATATTCAGTGAATCATTAAGCAAAAAAAGTGATAGTTTCTTTTCGTTAATGTTAAATACTTTTCGTTCATTTAATCTTTTCGGCATAATCAGTATATGAATAAGTAAAAAATGATAGTTTCCTTTTGGTAATATTAAATACTTTCCTTTGTACAATCACTTATAGTATATCAGTCAGTCCACTATTATTCAGTGGATGATTACAAAATTTTAGTAAATGTTTGCAGTTTCATATGAGTTATTTACTGTTTATACGACATCTCTTTTATATATTTTAAAAATCATTTAGAAGAAAAAAAGAATACACTTATTAAAAATTTCACCGAAAAAGATAATTGACAACTACAACAAAGACTATCTGCTTGACAATGAGTGCTCAATATTTATTTACCATTAGATCCTCATTTATCTACTAAAGCCATTGGACAATGAAAAATTCTGTTTCCGTGTACGTGAAATGACAGATCATTCATTCCCCGTCTGATATTTTTACTAGCTTCCTTGGAGACCTCGTTTGTCGAAAGCAGGCATAGTTATGTTTACCCAGGAACTAACTTCCTTTGTTTGGGTGGGAATAAAATAGGGGGTGGTGGGTATGAGAGCGCTCACTGAAAGGGAAAATTGTCATTTTGTCGTGCGGATAGAGCCGGTCCATTGTTCTGCTCACAATGGACATGTTTTTGAACTCCCCGGTTTGTCACGCCGCGAAAGGATGTTATTGGAATTAATTGTATTAATCGTCAAAAAGTGCTTAATGCAGTGACGTTTTGTCACGACGTGATGCTTAAAATGTATTAGGAATGAATTTTAATGTTTTTCTTGTTTTCCTTGTGGTTTGTGTTATAAAGTTTACTGTTTGAGGTTCATTTTATTATTTGTTCATTATTAACTTTTTATCTTGCTTCCATATTATCTCACTGTTAGTACATATGCAATTGAATTTTATTAATAATTTTTTTTTGTCTTTTAGTATATATATTTTGTAAATGAGAAAAAGTTCTACACAAGGTTCATATGTAATGGTTTGATGTAATAAATATTCTTGTCATAGTAATTATTTTGAAATGCTGAAAATAGAAAGATTTCTGTGAAACCAACAGACAGTCTATTTGAAGTATTCATATAGTCTACTGTTCTTAATTGGAATTATTTACGAATTTAAATCAATTGAAAAAAAATTGGTAAAATCAGATTTACAATTATAAAGCTCATGGACAATTTTTGTTTCGCCTTGTTAGTCCTGTAAATGTGTTTGTAATGCGTATTGAATACCTAAACTATCAATTAGTTTTATTCTCAATTCTTTCATCATATAATAAACTTAAATTATCATTCTCGAATATTTATTAAAAATTCCAGTTAATAAATCATTTATTGTTATTATTCAGTTAAAAAATAGGCATTAAAACTTGTTCTATACTTGCTTTATTTATATATATATATAAGCAAATATTTATACATATAACACACTTTTAACTTCGTTGGTTGTACAATACACATACACACAAAGGCGCGTTCGTACATGTATAATATTAATTTCCCCCTCCAATAATAGATAGTTATAGCTGCATCCAGTGGTTGCCTGCCAATAATATGTAATTACAGTTGTGCCCAAAAAGTTGTCTGCAAATAATAGATAGCTACAGTTGCGTCTAAAAGTTGTCTGCAAATAATAGGTAGTTATAATTGCGCTCAATAGTTGCCCGTCAATAACACGTAATTATAGTTGTTGCCTGCCAATAATAGGTAATTATAGGTGCGTCCAATAGTTGCCTGCCAATAATAGGTGATTATAGTTGCGTCCAATAGTTGTATGCCAATAATAGATAATTATAATTGCGTCCAATAGTTGCCTGCCAATAATAAGTAGTTATAGTTGTGTCCAAAAGTTGTCTTTAAATAATAGATAGTTATAATTGCGTTCAATAGTTGTCCGTCAATAACACGTAATTATAGTTGCCTGACAATTTGAGGTAATTATAGTTACGTCCAATAGTTGCTTGCCAATAATAGGTAATTATAGTTGCCTGCCAATTTGAGGTAATTATAGTTGCGTCCAATAGTTGCCTACCAATAATAGGTAAATATAGTTGCGTTTAATAGTTGCCTGCCAACAGTTTTTAGGTAGAAAAATGAATGATTTAATGGTGTGTTGCGAAATCGGAGAAATGTGCTATTTTCAGTTGCTGGACATTTAGATCCTATGCCATTCATTATTGAACATTGCAGATATATTGCAGTTTCAGTGCTACTCAGGGTGCACAATGGAGGATTGCACTCATATTTCTACCGCACTATTAAATTAACGTATCAAAAGATCGCATCTTGAAGGATGATGTTCCCTTTTCTCTAGTTGAATGCCAGAGGCTTCTTTGTTATGCTCTTAGATATGGAAGCTTTTGATTTGTCATTGCTTATCGGAGTCCACCCCCATACCCCCAAAGTACAACATACTTTCTTCAACTGCCTTCGACATGGGAGAAATATAAATGAAAATAAAAACTATTTTTTGTTTGATGGATTACTTTAAAAAAACCCAACTGATTAACAGTTTTTTATTTTCATAATTAATGATCATTATAAAAACAGAAAATTCTAATATAAATAAATTATTAAATATATTATATTATATAAATTGTAAAGAATAAAAATTACTAGAAAAAAATTTGTATACTCGCTAAAATAATTTTAAAATTATTTTAGCATTTTAAATAATATTTTGTGACATTGTAAACTTTTTGAGAGCCTGATGACCGAGTGTCTAGCGTTCTGTGCCGTAGGTTTCGGGTTAGAGTTCTGGCGGTAACATGGATACCTGAATCCACTTTAAACTGTAGGTCTCTGTCAAATATTACTGTAGAACATTTTACAGGGAAGGGTTGTCAGCCCTACGGCCAAAGAAAAGCATCTCTTGTTTCGAAATTTGCCATTAAGCAAACGGCCTTGACCCACTATGAAGATATTCCGCCAATGACGAAGACGTTGTAAACATTTCTTACCGTCATTAGTTCTAATTGAAAATTTTTAAAATAATGTTAAATATCTTTCATTTATCATTTCTGATTGAATTTCGTGTTTTTCCATGTTGTGCTAACATATTAGTTAAAATATTTAGATTTTTTTTTTTAATTCTTTAAATCTATCCTAGGAGATTTACTGATTTCTAAATAAATTTTTGCTAGTATTTTAATATTAATTAAAACATTAAAAATTTTGAATAATAATTCATTCAATTTCTTATTTCCATCCATTCAACCAAAACCTCATATCAAGCATTGAGTTGGAATTTTATTTATAACTTCTGAACAAAAATGCAATATTTCGTTAAAAATGTGCGATTAAATTTTAAATCCTCTACCATATTCTTCCTTTTCCATCTTTGAGATTCAAGCGCAGAATTGATTTTGATATATACAATACTATTTTTGATATGTCAATTCAAAAATATGTTTTTGGTAAAATAAAAGTATCTTTGCCCATAAAACTTTCTACCCATTTCTTTGAAAGAATCATAAATTCATGAAAATTATAATTGCCTTTTTGAAGTGCATCAAAATATAAGTTTTAATATTTATGAGGAGGTGGTATAGAATGATATTAAATGCATTCGACTTTATGTTCGGGGATATTGGTTTATTTAATCTGGACAGTGACAGAATCTATTCTTTTTGGAGATAGTAATTCGCGTCAAACTTGTCTGTGTACTCAAAACAAAATAGATTGAATGTGAACTTTATGAGTATTTCACAAATATATATATATATATATGAAATCTTGAAAATAAATTTAGATCACAACAATGAAAAAGGAATATTCAAATTTGTTCAATAGAATAAAAATATTTTATGAGGATGAATTTATGTGAGGGACCGAATTCTTAGTGGTAAAGAAATATTCCATTTTTAGTCTGATTTCACCGACCATAAATCGGTGAATTTATTTTTGATTTCAAAAATTTGTCTTCCAAATAGTAACATCCCTAAATTTATTATTACATTTTAAAAGATATGCAATGGAATATATTTTGGCTTCTTTTAATAAACAGAACTTGAAAAGGAATTAAATGCGAAGTAATCGATTGTGCAATCTATTGCCAGACTGAGAAGGTATTAAAATCAATTCAGATCAAAACTTTATTCAATTTGGGCACCCAAAACCTATTTCTATAAATCTATATATATATATATATATAATCTCGAAAAGAAATTTATATAATAACATTGAAAAAGAACATTGAAATTGTCCAACAAATACAAAAATATTTTAAGAAGATGAATTTACGTGAGAGACCGAATTCTGAGCGATAAAGAAATATTCCATTTTCAGTCTGATTTCATCGACTTTATCCAAAGCCTGTGAATTTATTTTGGATTTCAAAAATGTGTTTTCAAAAATTAATGTGTCCAAATTTATTACATTTTAAATATACACTGGAATATCTTTTGCCTTTATTTAATAAAGAACTTCAAGAGGAAATGTGGAGTAAATCGTTTAATCTGTTGCCTTCTTTTAATAAAGAACTTCAAAAGGAAATGTGGAGTAAATCGTTTAATGTGTTGCCCTTCTGAAGAAGGTATTAAAATCAATTCAGATCAAAACTTTATTTATTTGTGCACCCAGAGGTCCATTTCTCTCTCTCTCTGTATGTATGCATATATATATATATATATAATTACTCAAGAGCCAAAACATTGACCACCTGTCAATAACGAGTTGTCCACCTTTGGTGCGCAACACAGCTTCAACTCGCCTTGTCATGGATGCCACAAGTCCTTGGTACATGGTCGGAGACAGATTGTACTATATGTTTTTAAGCAACGGTGATACAAATTCGAGATATTGCGGATTGCTGGTCTTTCAGCTGCCATCCCAGGACATCCCAAATGTGTTCTATCGGATTGAGATCCGGTGAGTTAGGCGCCAGGACATTAACTGGAATTCAGCATCATGTTCCTGGAACCAGTGTAGTGGTTCCTTGAGTGTATATACACACAAGATCAAGAGTGTATGTAGAATATATTTTGGCTCCTTTTAATGAAGAGAACTTCAAACGAAATTAACTGCAGAGTGATAGGTAGTGCAATCTGTTGCTAGACTGAGAAGGAATTAAATTAATTCATAAAACTTTATTCCAGACTGTATTCAATTTGTGCACACAAAGAAATCTATATCTATCTATCTATCACCGACTATTCAAACCGGTATCTATCTCTATATATATTCTAGAAAATTTTGGCTTCTTTTAATAAACAGAACTTCAAAAGTTTAGATAACAATCAAAAGGAAAAAGGAATATCCAAATATTTTTCTATAGATGTAAAAAAGGAAAATTTAAATATTTTTCAGTAAAGAAAAGAATTTACGAGAGAGACTGAATTCTTACCGGTAAAGAAATATTCCATGTTTAGTCTGGTTTCGGAAACTTTATCCAAAATCAGTGAATTTATTTTTGATTTCAAAAATTTGTTTCTCCAAAATTAATAGGCCTTTCTTTATTGAAAGAAGCCCAAAGATTCTAATCTTTGGGCTTCTTTCAATAAAAAGGGCGTCAAAAAGGAATTAACTGCGGAATAATCGATCGTGCAATCTGTTGCTAGATTAAATTAATTCAGAAGGAATTAAATTAATTCAGATCAAAACTTTATTCAATTTGTGCACCCAAAAACCTATATCTATATATAGATATAATTTTATTTATAGGTTATTATATATTTATATATAGAGATAGATAATATATATAGATGTAATAAATTTAAATAACAGTGAAAAAAATATTCAATATTTTTAAATAGACATAAAAATAAGAAATATTGCGTTTTTAGTCCGATTTCGCCGACTTTATTCCAAACGGGTGAATATATTTTTGATTTCAAAAATTTGTTTTTCAAAAAATTAATATGCCTAAATTTATTACATTTCGAAGATATACACCAGTATATCTTTTGGCTTCTTTCAATAAAGAACTTCAAAAGGAATTAATCAATCGTGCAATCTGTTGGATAGACTGGGAAGGAATTAAATTAATTCGGATCAAAACTTTATTCAATTTGTGTACCCAAAGACCTTTGAAGTATTCGCTTTAGATGTTTACTAAGCGTTTGTGTAACTCTTTGTGAAAACTTAAGTTTATATTTAATGAATGGAAACAAACCCGTTTAACAGTTTTATAATAAACTTATAAAGTTTAGGATATTTCTCTGAAGTTTTGAGTAAATTTAAAATAAATTTAGAACATATGATGAATTACTAAATAAAAAAGTTAAGAAAACAGTTAAACGAAAATTATAAAATGCACAAATAACAATGCGCTAGAACAATACTAGTTAAATTAAAATGAATAATAGAAATGCAAACATACTTTTGAGTGCTGTAAGGAATTTTTTTTCATAAATGCCAGTATAACGTGAAATGAAACTTTCCAAATTACATTTGGTAATACTGCTGTTGTTTCTTATCCCACTTGACATCTAGACCAAGTCCATGAACCAGTATGGACTCGAGGTTGAAGGGAAAAGGGGAGCTTTTGTTTTGATGGAGCATCTATAGGTGGAAGTCTGACTTGGCCCCGTGTCGCTCTTCAGTCATATAAGACCGGGACCTACGTCTTAAAAGGGATTTCGAACCACTGGAAACATCCTTGGCACAGCCGAGTCTCGAACCCGAAACTTCAGGCCCCCATTTCGTAATATTCAATTTACTATATCGTAAATCTTCATTAAAGGAACTAAAATATTCCAACAAACTTTGGTAAACAGATCATTGCGTGGAGTCTCAAGCATAACTGAAGATGTAGTAGATGAACAGGGAGATATTTACAGATATTTGCAGACGAAGTCGCGTTTCACTTATATGGCAAATTGAACGGACACAACTGGAGATTTTGTAACACGCATGTGAAATTGGAACGGGGTTCTCCGAAGATAAACATTTTCTATGCCTAAACCAATCACACTGCGTTTGAGTCTTTCTTCTTCGCAAAGTCCAGGATTACAGGGCTTATTTACCATAACATGCTTGGTTGTTGTATCAACTCGGTAGAAAAAAATTCCTATGTAAAAGTCTTTGTAACATGAAGAACCGCCACCAAATTGGCATAACATCTTATTCATTTCTAGTCATCTGTCATTTTTTTTGATTGGAGGTGCATCGTTGAATGATTTCTCATTGATATTGTACCACCACTCATATTAATACGATGCAGTGCCTTGTGAATGAGTTCTTTTAAAGATATGTTTAAGACAAGGTGTTAGTATCCTAACTACTCTACGACTTATAGCAAATAGTTGATGCGTCGAGTCAATCAATCAGTCAGGTTAAACTGTCATTAATGTAGCTAGAACTAAACTACCGTACAGATATTTATCGTGCCATAAAAAATACCCCACCTCAGACATCAACAGAAACATTAAGGTGTATCATTTCTTATGAAATCAATATTGGTATAATAAATTTATTAAAGCAGCCATAAGAATGGTTGGTTTTTAATTATCTTGAATTGTTAAAGTTTTGTTATAAAAAATTATAATTAAATGATAACGAAATTGAATTAGTAATATATTAATATGCATTCTGTAAAATATTTTACTCATTAAAACAAAAAAGGAAATTTTCATTTTCAACCATGTGTTTTAAGAGTGAAAATTTTTTTTTTGTTGTGTCTAATCCTCAATGTCCT
Source organism: Caerostris extrusa (assembly GCA_021605095.1). NCBI lineage: Eukaryota > Metazoa > Arthropoda > Arachnida > Araneae > Araneidae > Caerostris > Caerostris extrusa. The sequence continues at coordinate 11,537 of BPLR01012917.1, read as the reverse complement.
GCAGAGCGGGACGGCCATCCCATGAGTAGTCTACTCATGGATGACGGAAAGGGCAGCTTTTGTTACGAAACACTCGTAGGTAAATGTCCAACTTGGTTGCGTGGCGCTGAAGAACGTGTCTTCCGGGTAGACTTTTAGGTGAACTACCCCGCATTTGCGTATCGTATGGGAGATAGTCCAGAAAACTCCCACCAGATAGTCCGACTAACGCGTCAAAATGCTGAACATCACAAACCCCATCGAGTCTCCCTGTCTTTTGAAACGGTATATTCGTCAAAGATCGGTTTGAAACGGAGATTCAAAGCGGATTGAATCTCCGTCCTAATGTTCACCAGCGACGCCACTGAACCTCGAGTCGGACATTTGTTTTTTCCAATGATAATGGTAGGCATTTACGTTCCCGTCATTTAATTTTTGTACCGCTAATTTTGTTAACCTCTTAATATTAATTAATATTCTATTTACAATTATCTATTAAATTCAAGGCTGTTTGTTCATTATCTATTCATTTCGAATTGCATATAAAATTCCAATCCAATAGTGGAATATTTATGGGAGAATGTGTAATATTTTATTGGAATTTTCTGATATAAAATTTTTAGATTTATCTCCTATTTCTATACTTCCCTATTCTCCCTTTTCTGCTCTTTGAAGCTCTGGCGCAGAGTTGACTTTTGATATATGCAATAATATTTTCGCAAATGTCATCTTAAAACTATATATTCTCGGTAAAATAAAATGCTTCTTGCTTTGTAAAACTTTTCATTTTTTTTTAAGGAGAAGTAATAAATATATATATGAAATGAAAGTTGGACTTTTGAAATACATCAAAATATAGATTTTAATATTTATAGGAGATTACGCAGAATGATATTAAACATATATACGCTCATGGATTTTTCCTGGTATTAGGACAATTTTTCTTTGGGGTACTAGTTTACGTTTGGGTCTGTTGGTCGATGGACTAGCGCTCTGGCGCGCTTGGTGCCACAGCTTTCGGGTTCAAGTACCCGCCGGTGCCATGTATGCTTGTATTGTTCAGAATGAAATCGTACGACCCGGGTCTAATAAGTCTGCTAGGCTTAGGCCAACAACCCTATCCGTAAAAGGAAACATCTCCTGTCTCGGAATCTGCCTGTAAGCAGACTGGCCTTGGCCCACCATGGGGCTGTTGTACCAACGATTGGTTTGGCGCTCTATGGTCTATTTGTGCTCACTTTCGGCAAATTAGTCCGGAGACCTACAGTTTAATGTGGATTCTGAACCACTAACAGACATCCATACTATCACCAGGAATCGAACTTAAATTCTGTGGTGCCAATGTCAGAGCGCTATCCAGTTGTCCATCAGACAGCTGATGCACCAATCTAGAAGTTTATGTAGGCTGGTAGTCATCCTGGATAATATTATGCCGGCTAGTAGTCATTCTGGATAATATTATGCAGGCTAGTAGTCATTCTGGATAATATTATGCAGGCTAGTAGTCATCCTGGATAATATTATGCAGGCTAGTAGTCATCCTGGATAATATTATGCAGGCTTGTAGTCATCCTGGATAATATTATGCAGGCTAGTAGTCATCCTGGATAATATTATGCAGGCTTGTAGTCATTCTGGATATTATTATGCAGGCTAGTAGTCATTCTGGATATTATGCAGGCTTGTAGTCATCTGGATAATATTATGTCTATAGTCATCCTGGATAATTATGCAGGCTAGTAGTCATTCTGGATATTATTATGCAGGCTAGTAGTCATTCTGGATATTATTATGCAGGCTAGTAGTCATTCTGGATAATATTATGCAGGCTAGTAGTCATTCTGGATATTATTATGCAGGCTAGTAGTCATTCTGGATAATATTATGCAGGCTAGTAGTCATTCTGGATAATATTATGCAGGCTAATAGTCATTCTGGATAATATTATGCAGGCTAGCAGTCATCCTGGATAATATTATGCAGGCTTATAGTCACTCATGGATATTATTTTTAAGGAATAAGGTTAATTTAATGACAAATCAATCCAAGACACGATTCATCACGCACACACACACACATTAGCTCTATAAACATGGTCTCAAAAATCAATATCCTCAAAAAGTAAAATAATAACACTTATAGAAAAAAAAGTGATCTAAAGTAAAGACTGTCAAATGCAACTCATCTTGAAATTTCATGATTTATTGGTATAAACCTACAAAAATTCTAATTAATCAGAATAGTCTAAATATTCGTGAAAGGATAACAAAATAATAAATCCATTCTTTTTCAATGCAGAGACTGCAAAGCACTTAATGGGAATGAAACCTTGTCTTCTGATACTCCAATTCTTACTGTTTCTAACCCAAGAGAAAAAATTATATGAAAATGAAAATGTGAATTTTAAAGGAAACCAATCAATATATTAAGAGGAAATGCAGATTTTTCCTTTTATTATTTTGGGCCCCATTATAAAAGTGCGCCAACATGGTCGCCAATAGTTCTCCGGAGAATAACTAATCTGGTGATTAGAATTGTCCACCATTTGATGCTATACTTCGAGGATTGATAATAATGAGAAATATCAAACATTCAGTAGTGACCGCCTTGTAGAAAAAAGAAATATTTAAAAGAAAAAATAGAAAAACTATACTTTTCAAAATCGTGTGATTGACTACTTCCCTAGTTTCCTCAAATAGCAGCAGATACACTGGCCAGACTTTTCTTAAAAAAGTTCTCTACAAATTTATGTTGGCCCAGAATATGGAAATATAATGGGCCGAAATAATGTTCTTTCTTCTTCATTGGTGCAAAATCCTCACAATGGGCCAGGCTTCTTCCTACTGGAAGATTTGGAGACAGGAGATGGTGTTTCTTTTTACGAGGTAGGGTTTGTCAATCTTAAGCCCAATGCTCAACAGTCCTATTAGAATTATCGAGTGTCTGGCGCTCGAGTGTCCGGCACCACAGGTTTCAGGTTCGAGTTCTAGCTGTGCAATGGATGTTTGTAATGGTTTCTAATCCGCTTTAATCCGTAGGTCCCGGTCTCATATGACCGTAAAGTGTTACAGAGCCCAATCAGACTTCTAACTCATCATTCCCAAACTGTAAAGGGGTAACTCAGTTCTAGGCACACAGATGTGGTGTGTAGTGTAGTAGTAGCGTAGTGTAGTAGTAGTCATATTAGAATGGGACGTACTGTTTAAAGTGTATTTCGAACCACTACAAGCATCCATGGAACAGCCGGGACTGAACCCAAAATCCTGTGGCATCGATAAGCACACACTTTAGAAAAAGAAATTAATGAAATTTTAAAGTATAATTTTATGTCAACGAAAAGTTAAATTAGGAAAAACATTGAATAATTCAATTGCTCTACATGCATGAAACCCTGATATAAAAGCCCTATTTGTCGTAACATAAGAAACTAAAAAATTTATGTATATATTTTTGCTTGAAGTAATATATATATATATATATATATATGATTCATTGATATTGATATTTATTAAAATATTTGACTAGCAGTGGTTTCCTTGATTTATATTTCCTCCCTAATTATGATGGAATTTTTTGTGAAAAATAAAGCTATTTTTTGAGTATAATCTTCCATGTCTAGACGATTCGATTGTAGCATCTTCTTTTATGACGAAACATGACTATGTAAAAAACAGAACTTTATTTCATGTCGGCTCAAATTGCTTTGAGGCAACCTTATATAATAAGAATGCACAAAATTTCTTAACTTTTCATGTAATGTTTAAACATGAGATCCAGCGTTGGTTTAATAAAAAAAAACCCTGAAATACTCGAGATATTTGAAGAAAATATTTTCCCAGAAATACTCGGAAGAAAAATATTTTCTTCAAATGTTTCTATGTTTGCTAAGTTGTTCATAGTTATTCTTTCTATTTTTTTGGGACTAGTAGATCAAAAGTTTTTATTAATGACTTACTAACTGCTGCACTTCATCCTCGTGTGAGTGATTTTATTTTTAAATCTCTTGGATGTTTATTGCAAATTAATGTCCATTTTAAAGTTTTGCTAAGCAAAATAGATACTAGATAATGCATTAAAAAGCACAAGTTTTTGGACAATGAAAAGTGAACAACTATTTTTTAAATTCGAATGTGTATATCCATAAATATATCTAAATAATCTATAAATATATATGAATAATATATATCAATAAATAAATATATATATTCATAAATACGATTTCTACCATTTGCTCCATCTCTTCGGGCTTGGTCATTTAAAAATTCTAACCAGATAATTAAACATGCTTTACATTAATGTAATATCTGTATCTAATTATTTTTATCTTCTTAGTTATATTATGTTAATTATTTTTTGATATATATGTGTATATAAGGGTTGTGGATGTCTAGGTCTAGGGTGTAATTTGAAATAGATGAAGAAACAGGGTGTTTCTTTTTTAGCCATTTTTAATTACACACTATTACTTGTAGCTATATCTACAATAATTAATAAACAGCTATTTCCATTCTCTGACTGCGTCAAGTAGCTATTCGCTCTCGTCGACAGCCAACCTTGCTCTCTCATCTGTCCCTTTGCCCCTACTCCTGGGGTCAGAGTTCATGGTTTGTTACTCTCACACATGAGGAAACTTTCCGTCGACTCATGTCATTCAGTGACGCATCTGCTAATTTGATTAGCAGATGGCAAAATCTGCATTATATATTTATAATTTTGAAGGGCCCTTTTCTTGCACAGTTTGGAACATCTTTGCAAAAATGTATTTATCGTAAATTTTCATGTTCTGTTCACTACGAACGCGTAGAACATTTACCTTTGAATCCTCCACCCTTCTTCTGGAATGAATTAATTAACTCAATAGCAAACAGCATTGATTCATTCTTATAGATCAAGTATCTTCAATTTTCAAGATCCACATTGATTCCTCCACTAAACCCCAAAGCCCAAGACCTAACTGGATTCAGCTAGCTCGTTTCAAAACTAGCCTGAGAGTGAGAAATCTTTCCCAAAGAGCTGAACTTCTCTCCATTCGCAATTTTAGTTGGTATAATGGGCAAATGTCAAGCACATGTCATTGTGGTGAATATGCCATCTTGCACTACAATAAGTACATCGCCATCTTCTGGGAAGCATGCAGAAGTACTCAAAAATGGTCCATTATGCTTGGTTAGTCGAAGTATACAGCACCATTTTGTAGCAAATAGCAGAGCTAGAGCATCTATAATGCAATCAAAATAAACTGTGGCGCGCCAGGATTGACGGTACACGCTTGTCGATATTGGCACGCGGGCAGTTGTTAGGAGACCCCCTTCTTATAGATAAAGACATTGGCACAACGACATGGTGTTCCTTTTCTAAATCTGCAAGCATATTAAAAGGATTAGTGTCTAAAAGTTTTAAAGAAAGTGCCCCACCTTGTTTTGGGCAAAAAGTTTTTATTGATAAATATATCAATAAAAATATGTTTTTTAAATTAATAACAATTAAATTAAATAATCCAAATTGCTTATAGTATAGAGAAATGTATATGTTCATCTTATATGAGCTGAAACTGAGACGTACCGATAATGTTGCTATCTATACAAAAACCTTTTTATCAAAGGATTCAATTTCCGGAATCTTATACGGAGGGGGGCAGGGACTTATAAGCCTTCCTTCCTAACTTCTTTCGCATATCTATACATATATAACTTTGGCTGAGATCTGGAGTCAGCTCGCTTTTCCCTTTGTATATTCTGCATTTTCCCCCATCAATCATTTAAGCCTTATGAAAGAATAATACCAATAAATACAATTGCACATGGAATAGAATAGGAACTCCCAATCTTTTAGCTTTCTTGGGCGCATTAGAAGGATAAAAAAAAAAATGTTTCAAGCTGCATATGAAACATATTAATTTAATGATATCTGCTATATAAAATAATATATAATAAAATAATAACATCATTGCAAACGCCATAGATTAATAATCATTAATTTCGTCCAAGATTTATTTAAATCGTTGAGTGGTTTCAGAAGTTATAATCTTTAAAAATACTTTTCGAAATACTACTAAAATAATTACTTCATGAAGTTTTTTTTTTTTTTTTTTGTTATTCCGTTTTATATAATTAGAATTTAAAGAAATAAAATAAAACACATAAATTCTCAAGAATGTTTACGATAATGCTGGGAATGGAAAGGCTTTGCCATTTACGATTTGTGGTTATTATAGCCCTGGAATATAAGACAGCTGTATAGAAAACAACAAAACAAAAGCCTATTATCATTATTGTTGTTATCATCATCATTATTATTATTGAAAAATAAATTCATTACTATGCTATTTATTTATAACCTTTTCAATAAATTTCAATATAAATGTATCGTGAATTTTAAATTATACGTTTAATACAGTTATTACTACGATTGATACAATTATATATGTATATATTGGGCTCCAAAAGGAAATTTATCAATTTTTTTGTATCAAAGAGGTAAATTTCATTTCTTCATTGCTAACATGTATGCCAATAAAATATATTTTTTATGAATATATATTTTATTGACCTCCATCCTTATATTTTTAATTTTTATTGGATGTTTTTTATTTAGCATTGCATAATAAGGTTGTTTATTTAGTACTTATTTTAGTATTGAATAAATATTAAGAGATGCAATATACATTTGTTCGACATCGTTGCGATTCAAGATCCTATATTTTTATTAACATCATTTTTAAATAGCAAAATTTAAGTAATTATAATTAAGTTATATTCTTTTATCAGTAAAAGTGTGATTGTAGGCAACAATCCTTGCTTTTCCTTAGTTTTCCAGCAAGTATAAATTTTCTCCGCTTCTAACTCTAGACATTGCCACATACAACTGATCATGGCTAAAGCTGGCCGATCTCAAATCAGTGCCAACAATCCTTGTTTTTCCTTAGTTTTCCAGCAAGTATAAATTTTCTCCGCTTCTAACTCTCATTGCCACATACAACTGATAATGGCTAAAGCTGGCCGATCTCAAATCAATGCCAACAATTCTTGTTTTTCCTTAGTTTTCCAGCAAGTATAAATTTTCTCCGCTTCTAACTCTAGACATTGCCGCATACAACTGATCATGGCTAAAGCTGACCGATCTCAAATCAATGCCAACAATCCTTGTTTTTCCTTAGTTTTCCAGCAAGTATAAATTTTATCCACTTCTAACTTGGACATTGCCACATACAACTGATCATGTTCTCAAATCAATGGCAGAAAAATAAAGCAATTGGCCTTGTAGTTTGTTAAACATAGCAGAAGCAAGGCATATAGGGAATTGTAGCTCTTTGAATTCGATGTCGTATCCTGTATTATCAAGTGAATTCTGGGAATGAAGATATGGAAAAAAAAAAATCTTCTTTAGCATCACAGATTATATTGTCATTACTCTATGTCAATAATTAATTTTTCACAACCTTACGTTTAGAAAGTTGCTACCCAACCTCACGTTGCCGTTTCGAAACACACCCTACGGCGATAAATGTTTGACATTAACTTAATTGCTTGAATTCAAGAATTAAACTACGGTAATCTAAAATATTTCAGGTTACAACTTCTTCGAATTTATAAAATTTTTGGGATAAAACGGTATATTTAAATTGGTGAAATGGCAATGGAAATTTTGTTTAATATATGAAACAAAATGTTTGTAGATTACAATTCATCGATCAGCATGCTTTATTTATTTTACGTCATCCTGTGTGCCAACAGTACAACCGCGTAAAAAATTACATCAACCATGAGAAATTCATTTGCCCACGAAATGCCGCCAATTTTTCGTAAAACCTAATTGGGTAATTTCGTAATGAGTATTGATCCAATTTCGAAATGCTTTTCTCAGTTGACCTAGGTCTATCTTCGCCAATTTTGGTAAAATTTGGATGTAAATTGTGGCCGTTTTTAAGTAGACAAACACGCACATACACTCGTACAATTTTGAATATATACATTAGTACTATTATTGTAAAACAATGTAAGCATTGAGAGAAAAAAAGCGAATTAATTGGACGTGAATTTAATATATTTTATAAATATATGCAGAAATTTCAGTAATTGAATTTTGCTAAATTTATCTAATGCTTTTGATAAATATTTTTTTCTTTCTAATGCAGCTGGCAAACACTTAGACAGCTTGGTCATGGATGCCTTAAGGCAAGCGCTGCACAGACGTTACTCACTTGGCATTACCCAGGGGGAAACGTAACTTATAGCTAATATAACTTATAATAACTAACTAAGCTTATAGCTTAATATAACTTATATTAAAGATAAGCCACGGACGCAGAGTAACAATACCCTCGCAACACTCTACGATCCTATTAGACCGGGTCCTACGGTCTAAAGTGGATTCCGAACCACTACAAACATCCATGGCACCACCGGGACTCGAACCCGAAACCTATGGTACCGAGCGCCAGAGCGCTAGCCACTCGGCCATTCAGAACCCCTTTATCAAAAACATTGGATAAATCAAAAGAGCAGACGTTATTAATGCTCAGTTTCTACATTTCAACAACCGCTAGTAATGTTTATGTGAAGATGATAGACATTTTCAACTTTTATTGATGTAAAACGGCTCTGCAATATCAATTACATAGATTAAGTTTTTTATGTATACTAACTTCAATTTATTAAATAGTCAAATGGTTTGATAGTGGTTTAAATGAATTGCATTTAATGACTTCATAGTGACTTAAACGTTTAAAGGAATTCGTTTTTAATTTGAATTATAATTATGAATTAAATAATTTCATAGGGGTAACTAATAAAATTTATAAGCGTTTTTATTATTGTCGTTAAAATATTTAATAGTTATTTTTTGTGGATAATTGTCGTGTTTAAATGTTATTGATTTTTTACGATACATTTGGTTGACTTAGATTGAAAAAATTAACTTAGATTCCACTTATTTATTTTTTTATAATGATTATTTATTTTATTCCAATGAAATCTCATTAAATATTCTTCGGTTAAATAAATAACAATATTAGGGGGAAACTTGAACTCCCAATGTTAGATTTTCAAAATGTAAAAAATATAATATTCAGTCCCAACATTACAATTAAATATTGAAGTTTAATTAGTAGAATCTGATTGTTAAATTTTGTTTTTCCAATTCTATATTTGCAAAACAAATTAACTCTCACATGTTCTTCTCGAATGCTTAAAATAAAAAGAAAATTACAGTTAATAAAAAAAAAGTATAAACTTTTATTGGACTTGCAACAATACTGAAAATCAATAGATCAAGGTCATTTTTACAATAAAATGCAGCTGCTCAGTTATTACCATGGAGGTAAAATTAGAACCGACACTCGAATGTCAACACTTTCGTATTTATTACTTATTTTATAGACCTCATAAGCAAAACGTGTGCCAATTATATTAGTTCAACACTGGCTGTAATAAGTTTTTGCAACTCAAAATTATGATTAGAATAACAAAATGTTGCATTTAAATCGAATAAGGTACTGTATAGCTTCAGATGAATCGACACACTAGCAAACCTATCGATTTAATAACTGATAACTTTGTTTTCAAATTTCATTTTAATGTGAGATTGCTTCTTGGCACAAATTAACCTAGTGCCGTAGTAAAATATAACTTGTCGATAAAATTCATTTTAAAAAGATATTTTTATTAATTTAAAATAACATTTTTTTAGTTTTGAGAAAAAACTAAATACGAAAAATATTTTATTTTATACAACAATTTCTTTATGGATAAAAAAAAAAATGATGGTTGTCAATATTTTTAAAACAATAAATACTTTTTTTAGGTAAAAGTATGAAAAATTATAAGAAAGAGGTAGACATTTTGTAAGTTATATCTTAAACTGTGCATCAGATATAATTTTTCAAAATTTGAATTTAGATAATTTTTTAATCGAAATTTTTTTTTAAAGCAGAATATTTTTCTGCTTACACGTCGGTAGAATTATAAATGTGTTTGCACATAATTATTATTTTTGAGTATTTCTTATATTTCATAAAATTTATTTTTGTAGGATAAAAAAAAAAAAAAAGATAATTATAAGAATCTAAAAAATGATTTAATATACATTTATATTAAAAAATATTTTCTACAATAGTGAAAAAAAAAATTCTTTACGTCATATTCAAATATAATCTCTATAAAAACTGTTTATGCATTATATTAATCAATTCATAAATATATCTATTGATTAGTTAAATGGTTCCATAATTATTGTTTTTAAGTATTTCTAATATTCCTTAAAATTTATTTTTGTAAGAGAAAGAAAAAAATTCTGAAATTAAAAAAACGATAATTGTAAGAACCTAAAGAATTATTTAATATACATTTATAATAAAAAAAAAAATATTTTCTACAGTAATAAAAAATTCTTTGTCATATTCAAATATATTGCATTCTCTATAATAACTGTTTAGGTATTAGATTAATAAATTAATAAACACATGTACTGGTTTCATAATTTAAACGCTAAATGTATAAAGTTTAATGAAAAGAATAAAATATTTACCTTTTAGAACTAAGTAAATAATTATTTTATTTTTAAAAATTATCCCCAAAACTTTTAGACTAAAGACAGTGTCTTATTTTTTTTATAAATTAAATTTTTCTTTTATAATAATAATAAAATACAATTTTTTTAAATTTATATATTAAAGCCCATATAACCATTTTTAATTAGCTTTTGAAAATTTATCTGTTGTTTAAGTAAATAACAATAAATTAATATGAAAAAGATAAAAATTATTTACTATTATTATTAAAAAAAAAATTAAAAGATTATGAAAAATCTTTAAAAAAAATTTCTGTAATATTTTCCCCTTTTTCTTAAACTTTTCTTACAAACCTTTATAATCCGTATATCAATATTAAAGAGCACGAAAAATTAATCACAAATTCTTGAGTTATTAACCTTAAACAGTTGGCTATTCAATCACCATTTCAATGAAACTTCTGCTAATATCAGGCGGGTTATTTTTTAAAAGTAGTTTTGAATAACAGTTAACCGAAACTCATGAGAAAGTAACTCATAACTGTCAAAAGGTACGTATTTTGAGAGTAATATAATGTTTTGGCTGGGTGCCAAACATCCATTACTTTCCCCACACTTCACTGAGTTAGCGGAATAAAAAACATTCTCTCAGCTGATTTTACAAGGCAAATAAAATTGTACATGCAAATTTCGAAATTGCAAGACGAGTAAAAGGAGGTGCTTTAAAGGCAAGGAAAAGACTTTGACTGGCAAAGATAAAAACACTGCAAAGGAAATTAAGTTAGCTGACAAAGCTTGTGGGATGTTTTAACATGAGTTTGATGTTTAGTTTTGCAGTTAGCTGTAGTTTCCCTTTATTTTATTTCCAACTTTCAAAGTTTCTTTTATGCGTTCAATTATTTTGCCCACATTTTTTTTATTTTAAATAAAAAAAAAAAAAAAAAAGCACACACACATTGAAAACAATGGTTTGATAAATTGTTTCATAATTTAAAATAATAATAAAATGATACTAAATAAATTTTTTCATAATTTTATTGAATTGATTACAC